>BMAO01037897.1:0-74854 GCA_019973975.1 Trichonephila clavata
GATTTAAATGTCAATTAGTCTAAATAATTAAAAATATTAATATATAAATTATTTATGTAGCTTATATATCTATACAAATAAATAAAATTGAAGTGTCTTTTTTTTATTTCAAATTAGCAGCTTTTTACTAAATGCATTTAAAGGTATATAAGGTACTTATATCAAAATATAAATTTTTAAAATTTTTTTCTGTCTGTTTGTTCCGGCTAATCTCGAAAACTTCTGGTTCGATTTAAAAAATTTTTTCACCAATGGAAAGCTACATTATCAGCGAGTAACATAAGGTATATTTTATCTCCATATTCGTACGGAAACGGGAACTATGAGGGTAAAACGTTGACGTTGCTTAATCCCCGCCAAGTTGGTGCAAGATTATGCATTTGGTCAATAATGGAAATTTTAAAAAAAAATTAACTTAACATAGTGTAATAGTTAAATAACTTAAACGTAGTGTAATTTAGCATCTTTACAAAAGGCAATTTTTAAATGGTTTTTTGTTAAACGTGTAACGTTTATTACGTTACGTTCGTTAAATGTCAAACTCAAACTTTTAGAAATATCGCCAAGTTGGCGAAGAAGTTCTCTATTCCGACAATTCCAGATACTTTAATGCAAATTTTCTCCCACTTTTTAAAGAGAGAAACGAAATAAAGTTTTAAAGATTGCGCGCGTGATATTGAAAATTCTATGGTAATATTAATTGACTGTTTTCATAAAAAGTTTTGATAACTTTAGTAGTTTTGATTAGTTTTGAAAGTGTTTATTGCTTTGAATTTTTTTTTAACCTAATTATACAATATTCATATTTTGCACAAAATTTTTTATTTATACTGAACCAGATATTTTACATGGAGGTATTACTTTGAAGATATACTAGATATTACTGTGGGGAAGCCATGCAATGTCATATGTCATGTTAATATTTTGAAAAACTCTCTCTGTAATCTAGAGGGGGTACACCGGCAGATGAAATCAGTCTCTATTAATCATCAAGCTTATGGGGAAAAGTTGAAAAATTCAGTCTGAAAACGAATACGAGAGTACATCTTCATAATGACGTAGATTCGCATTTGAAAAAATCGGTTATGGATGTTTGGACGCAAATGCTGAAGGTTATATTTTACTTCCAGAGAATTTTGTAATGTAGAAGAAAATGATGTAAATCTTATTGCTCAAATTTACCCGGGCTTGCAACAAAATTTAAATTGGGATCAGTGGTTGTGCAAGATCAATATTGGCGCCTAACAGTGACATTGTCCATAAAATCAACATTGAAAATTTAAACGACATGCTGGGGAGGGGGAAGGAATTGAAGAAATATTTATCAATGAATACAATCATGGATAAAGAACAAAGTACTTCATATCCCACGGAGTTCTTAAATTCACTTGAACTTTTGGGTGTACTCTCACATAAATTTCAATTAAAACTAAATGTACCAGTTATGCCAAATCTCGATGCTCTTCGACTATGTAAAGGAACGAGGCTTTGGATCACAAAACTGATGCAGAATATACTTGGTGCCAATATTTGAACATATTTCATGAAAAGGGATAGTGTTATCTACCGAATTCCAAGTATCCCACTGACGTACCGTTTCAATTCAAACAGATTCAATTTCCAGTTTTACTGTTTCTTTTAACAAAGCTAACATTTCAGGTAGCAGGGGTTCATTTGGAAAAGCAATGTTTTTCCCATGACCAACTATATGTAGCTTGATCGGTGTGTCGAATGCCCAAATCTTCACATATTTGCAACTGACGGAAGAATATGTAATATGGTATACAGTAGCATCTCTCTCTCTCTCTCAGAATAATATTCTATTTTGAGTTCTTTTAAAGAGGAATTATATACTAAACGTAGACACTTTCGATTTTTAAAAGTATTAATAGTTTAGGTTATTAATTACGTTTTCAGTTTTTTTTTAAACTAAGCTCAATTTTAGAATTTTTAAATTTCATTGGTTCCAGTCAAGCAATAAAAAAAATTACCATATTATGTTATTTACTTTCTAATGATAATGATTACGACTTTGACAGTTATTTGAAGACATCAACGCGAGCGGAACCGCGGGTAAAAGCTAGTATATATCTAATCAAAATTTCTCTACAAGAGAGAGATGAATTAACATGATTAATACTTAAATGAATTGCATATATATAGTACTTACGTAACTATCGCAACAATGCCAACGTTCAAGATAACTCCCAAGTTGGCACCCTGATTTCCCATATGTCGTGCGCACTGAAGTCGACAACCATGTGCTTCCTTTCGTATTATGTTTCCGATACTGTTCGTGGCCGCGGTAGCCAAGTGGTCAAGATATCGGATCATGGCTAGCGTGTCTTGAGTTCGAGCCCAGTACAATGAAGACCCGCCGTGTAGGGAGCGATGCACGTTAAATCTGTCGAGAGCTCAAACGTCCTTCCGTTGGTTGGGTGTGGTAGTTAGGAGAGGGGGTGCCATCTCAGGTATCGTCCGCGTCACTTGACCATGGTTCAAAATTACGCGGTCCGTCGCCAAAAGCCCTCGTGTAGCTGAACAGTGCGACGTTAATATTCGCTCACTCACTCATTCCGATACTGTTCGATAATACGTCAGTACCGTTTATACAATCTATATAACGTCGTATACTATAAAAGGTTAGGAAGCTTATGCCCTGAAAGCCGTTTACTTTTCTTAAAATTCTCTAAATATACAAAAGGGGAAGGGTTTTACTGTCGTGCTGTGTTTCACAATGAGTGCCTTTATTTTCTGGCAATCACCAATAAAAACTAAAATAGTATCAGCTTTTTCGCCAATTAGCTAAAATCTCGGATTTTCTTTCTTTTTGCACATTTTTGTGCTTAAATGCTCTTTCTACTAAATGAAATAATACATCTCATGTTTAGTTTCTTCTTGGCACAGGACGTACCATTATTTATGCAGCTTTAAGGAATTAATATACTGAAGGAAAACTTTCAACATCTTAATACGTTGAATTTACACATTCCGTTTGTTGTTGCGAGCGTAACCTATGCAACTCGTCTTCATTTTTACGTTGCAGAAGTGTGGTCGCCAAGGAAATCCAAGACAAATTCCTTATCTTTTAAAAATGTATGGATTTCCAGAGTATTTCTTTTTAGTTCATCGATTTTAATAGATCCATGTACTGTTTCCCCGATTTCCTCTAATACAACTAGCAAGTTAACTTTGGAGCATTTTTAAGCATTATTGATCATGAACAATGTTCATCGGAAAAATAAAACTCAACTGTACTAGAATTTACTAGAAAATTAGGGCTATTCGTTAATTAGAGATTTTTTTAAAAATGCATTTGAATCGGAGAAAGAGAAAAATTAGTTAAATCGGAAATTTCGTTAAATAGGGGTTCGTTAAATCGAAGTCCGACTGCATTTAGAGAGAGAAAATATAGCTTAACGGAAAAAAAGTGTGCATAAAATTTTTACTTAAAAAAACACACGTTAAAAAATTTTCAATTCAAAACTAAGCGCAAGTCGCCGTTCCAGTTATAATTTCCGACTAGAGCCAAAAAAAAAACGAGTAGTGTTACGCACCCGTACCTGACGCTTCATTTAAATTCACTCTTCAGAAAAACGTGCGTAAATAAGTTGTCACTTGAAAAATAAATAAAAAAAATTTTAAAAAAATAAGGAGGAAAAGAATTTGGATATTGGGACGTGAGTTTGCTGTACATCCAATTACAGCAAACAAACATCACCTCTAAGTTCTGGCGAACATGCTGGCGAACAAGTGCTGTTTATTTATTCAATATGTCTGTTTTACAAATAGGGTTTTACTGTTTGTCAACATGCCTGTTCTGCTGAGGTGTTCGGCTAAGCCAATGGTGTCCAACTCGTGGCCCACAACGAACACTTTTGTGACCAATGAATATATCAACACACAATAATGTATAATATGAAGGCGAGTCCGAAAATAAGTTTCCCCTGTCGACTGTGGTCAGAGTTGTGTATGAAAGTCAAACCTGGAATGAGACATTAAAAATAAGACATAATTGTATTTTTTCACGTAAGTACTAAGTACATTGTGACATTTGTCATACCACTTGATAAGCTTCAAAAAGCCGCCCAGGAAAAATTCAGGACTTTCCATATGGAAGAAACGTTTAACAGCGTTGCTTCCAAAGCGCCTTCCGGCGAAATTCTTCAAAGTCGGAAACAGATGAAAGTCATTCGGTGCGAGATCAGGACTATATGGCGGATGGTGTAGGCGCTCCCAACCAAGAGTTGCAATATGGTTTTGCATTGCCGTGACCGAGTGCGGTCTCGCATTGTCATCCAAACAGAACGCCACATATAAGAAGCCCAGGCCACTTTTTTTCCGAATCCGCTTAATCGCGGTTAACCTCTTCCCAATAGTGTATCGGTGTCTTGCACGTTCATCTGTTGTTCCGTCGTTTGTCCAAAGCTGTCAAACGCTTCTTCCGCTAAAAAGCCCCGAGTTTTTTTCTTGAGAGTTTTTGGAGCTTATCATGCGGTATTACAAATGTCTCAAAATACTTGGTACTTATGTTGAAAAATAAAAGTTATGTCTTATCTTTAATGTCTCATTCTATGTTTTGACTTTCATACACAACTCTGACCACAGTCGACTGGGGAAACTTATTTTTTCTGACTCACTCTCGTAAAATAATGTAAAATAAATTTTCCTGAAATGGGAAAAATGGTTGCAAAGATGTTTGTCAGGTCGTAATGCTTATTTTATGTAATAAAATCCTTTCCTTTCTTCCCTTTTTTTCTTTTTCTTTTCTTAAGGATCAGATGTTCATCTTGTATACCTTACAAGCACCATTTCATTTGGATTGATTTAGAGATTAAATTCATTAAAAGTAAAATATCACAGAATGTAACTTTTTTTTTCTTTTTTAAGTTTACTAAAATCGACTGATTAGATAATTTGTCCGGATCAAATTAAGTTTTTTGAGAAAAAAGTCTCTCACAAATTGTGCAAGAATCGCGCAGCCTAAGGCGTTTTGTTCCAGAATTGGGTCATGACCGCGATAGTCTAGTGGTCTTGGTCCCGCACTTATGGCGTCACTTGACCATGGTTCAAAATTACGAGGTCTGTCGCCAAAAGCCCTCGTATAGCTGAACAGTGCGACGTTAATATTCACTCACTCACCCCTACTTATGGCTGGCGTATCATCAGTTCGAGCCCGTGGCCACTGAAAACCCCGTGTAGTGGAGCTGATGGTGGTTGGAGGTTTAGTATGTCATTGAAGTTCGGGAGGGAGGTTCACTTTTAGGTGTTGTCCTCGTCAAGTGACCGTGGTTCAGAATTGCGAAGTCCGTCACCAATAGCCCTCGTGTTACTATGTAGTGCGACAATAAATATTCCTTCACTCACTGTGCGCAAGACGAACAGCATCTGAAAAATCATTTTCTCAATTTTTAAAAATTGAAAACGAATGTCGGAAAAATCGTTTCTAAGTGCACATTTTTAATATTCGTATTTGCAACATATTAAATTCGTTTGTCATTGTATTTCCAAGTTTGCACTTAAGCCTCTCTTTTTTTTCCCTTCATTTTTTGATACGTGTTATATTACATGCATTATTCCATAATATTAGTCATATCTTGTACGAAAACAAAAGGGATTGATATTCAAATGCGGTGTTCCCAATTGGTTGCTTCTAAATTTCTAAAACACCAGCATATTTTTATTGAAACTGGAGATAATATTGGATTCTCATAAATAAAAAAATAAAAAAAAAAAACGCGAAAAATTATCTATTCTGTAAGCTATTATTCCTTCGACAATTGCTTCTTCCCTTAACTCATGGTCGGATAGTTTTTAATTATTGTGCACGTTTCGGTCGCAAGTGATAAATTGCTTGAGATTATTAAACTTTTGTTCTTCCAGACGACGGGTACTTAACCTCTGAATTCCTTAGATTCCAGATTATTTAACTTTGAAGCTATCCGAACTCCGAAGCAACCGTGTTGCTATTCATAGCTGGTTGTGAATGGGTCTTTGTACATATTGTGTTTGATCTGCTGTCTAGTATATTTTCGTTGTATTTTTACATAGTTTTCTAAAGTGGAATTTTGGATTAGTGATGGTCCTGGAAAAGTAGATTACAACTAGGAATAAAGACGGTGGTAAGGAAAATGACTAAAAATAGAGACGTGGATTTCATTGTGTGTAATTGGAAAATATTCATGGAACTAAACAAATCTTAAAACTTTGATTCAGAAACTGTCTTAAACAGATATTATAAGTGAAGGTAAATGTAGGCGTGAGTTTTTCATAGATTATTTTTAGCTATTTCTTGAACTATAAATAGTTTTTTTTTTGCTACTTATATGTAATTTTAACTTTTGTTTTTAATAAAGCATTTGAACTTGGGACATGTTTGGTTTGATGAAATTCAGCTTTGAGGTATTTACTTCTTCATATGCTGATTACAAATACGGATCTATTTATGTTGATTCTAGAGACAACATATACAAACGAACGTACACTCGTTTTTTGACGTAGCTACAAAAACGCGCAAATTAATGGAAAATCACAAATTTTGAACATAGCTGCTTTATATTCAGAATAATTTGGAAGTGTATAGTGATTGTGAAAATGAGAAGTACGTTTCCTCGTAGGGAGGGAATGAATGAAAAAAAGTAACTAACGTTCTATTCTACGTGTGGAAGACGGGTGAAAAAGCTGAGGCAAGAAGAAACAGCAGCGAATCTTTTTTAGGGTATGCGAGTAATCTGTAGGCATAATGGGCTGCAACACAGCCCTCAAGTCCATATCTGAGACTTGTAATGTTGCAACGACGAAGGTTGAACTTAAAAATTTTGAATTTCTGCTTGGAAGAGAGTTGAGAGGCTGCTCTCTGTGATTGATTGGCAGAGGGCCAGGGAAATGACTCCCATGTGAATCTTTTCTATTAAGGATCTCAGATTATATACTCCTATCACTGAAGTTTCAAGAACGTTCTGGACTCGTGTAATTTCCTAGTTTTTACACGCTGATTGGTTGGATCCTGTGGCTGATGCAGTACTGCATCCTCTCGCCACAAAATTTGACAACGCGGTATTTCTAGAGCTAAAGTTACAGTGTAAAATATATTTCCCATTTGGTGAGTAAAAAATAAACGTCACGCAATGGTCTTAAAGGATTCAGAACCATAATGAATTAAAGGAAATCCCTATCAAGAAAACTGAAATAGAGAATCTCATAACACACACACACACACACACACATATATATATATATATAATCTCGTTTTTGAATTGTTTACTTTTTAAAACTTTTAGCAATTATGCATTCCACTTTTATTTAATATATTTTTTGTTGTTGTTTCAATTGTATCTTCCGGATTCTATTCGCAGTTTTTGTAGTTCTTTTTTTAAAAGAGATTGAAACTGATATTGAAAGGGAAACACTTATTTTAATTTAAAATTCCAATTGAACTTATAGAAAGTTATCGGACTTCATTTATTCTGGGCGTAAAAAGCATAGTTGTTAAAAATGTTCTGTAGACTTTTTTTGTCGAGTTTATTTAATTGAATAAAATTTAACGTTTAATATTTATGTAATTTTTATATATATGGTAAATCTACAGGGAGAAAGGGAATTCATTTTCCAGTTTTTCTAGTTATTGTTTGAAAAGATATATTTTCATATCTTTTAACTTTTATTTGTATAAAACTTTTAAATAACGTATTCGAGAATTATGTACTTAGGAAATGTATAATATAAATAAATCGTCTTCTCGATCTTTGCTTCAAATCAGTTTACTTTTAAGTTATTTTAGTCTACCTGCTACGTTTAAACTTAAATTGTTATTAAGACAATTTTAAATTATTCTCAGGACCATTTGATGTTGTGACTTAGTTTAATCGACTAATAAAAAAGTCGTTATAACGTGATTCTAGTTCAGCGCGTAAGTGTAATTTATAGTTAGAATATTTGGTGGAAGGAGAATCTAATATATACTAAATAATTTGAAAACGGAGGCAATCGATTTTAACAAGATTCTAAGTAGTGTAATTAAGGTTAATGAGAGGTAATTACATGGTTTAAACTAGGATAGTTTTCTAACATTTTGGTATAAAGTAATTTAAATGTTTATAAATTTAACAAGGAAATGGCGTAAGTAATTTGAATCTTCTTTTGAGAAACCAATGGAGGAAAAAAGACTGGGCTATATATACTGTACATTTAATTTATATATATTTCCTAACGCAAAGTGTGTGGTAGTTATTTTTTTACTGTTTTTTATATTTTTTTTATGGAAAATTAAAGCTTAAATAATGAGGTAATTTATATGAATGTTTTGACTTCGAAATAGAAAGGGAGGGGGGATAAAAGGAAACATCTTTTGCTTTGATTGTAAACAGCTAAGTATTTTTATTTAATCTCTTATGTATTTCATACAAACGAAGATATTCGTATTTATTTATTTATTTTTCTGGCCATACGTTTCAACAAAATTTTATGGAAGATAAGCAGTCGTCTGCAAAATTTTCACATAAAAGAATAAGAATCATAAATTCTATGAAGTGTGAAATTTGTGTACACAATAACAAGTTTTTTAATTATGTATTATTCTGAGACGATTGATGAGAATGAGACATGGCCTAAGAAAAATATCTACCAAACTCAGTTAAATAGCAAGGCATTGTTATTGCGATTCATTCGCCATTTTAAATTGTGGTCTAAATTACTGATTAGAAAATTCCGGAACTGCAGTTATTAAATGTGAATGCTTTTCTCGGAATTTTAAAGGTCGCTCATCTGCAGTTTGAATCATGTAATTGTTGATTCCATTTGTTTGAGCTTTTAACCCTCTAATTTTTTAGTTCATGAAGTTTGTAGTATGTCGTAGAAAAATTTCGAATCTTATTCCAGTAATGGTCTTCAGTGCAGGGACAAGTAAAGCAATTTCAAAAGTAAAGCGTAAGAAGCTTGTTTTTTTTTCTTCAAATTTTTTTCTTTAATAAAGCTATTTTTTTAGGGGGGGGGGGATTCTGTTCTGTTAAAAGAACATAAATTTGCGCAATGTTCGCCACCATCACTATAGCTTGGATTTAAAGGAATTTTATTTTGTTTTTGCCATTTTTCAATTATAAGTTATTAAATTTTCTATTAACCCCAGATTGTAATTATTTATATTAATTTTTTTTAATCTCTGTGCAATTATAAACATTTCTTAATGATTGTTATGCTTAAACGATTGTAAAATAAATTTTTCTAGGGAATATTCCGAGATTGGAAGATATTTCTTATTATATTTCTACTTGGAAATTCAATTCTTTTAACGTATTTCCAATTTTTTTCTGTCAGAATTGTTATCAAGGTTCTTATTGGTAGAACTCACTTCAGGATAAGTAATATCAGGTGAATAAATAAGTGAAACTCTCTCCCTTGAGCTTTTGTTGCTTAATTTCCGGCTTTAGAATAAATGGAGCTTGTGTATCATTTTGAAAAGTCTTGGTTACTATTGACATTGCTTCAAGTTATGAATTAAACTTACCAAATGCTGTCCAGAATGAAATTCGAAGTTATTTATTTATAAACGGCAAATTTATCTATTTTTATATAAAAATATTACTCGTTTTTAATAATAAGTTTCGAATAATTGTATTCCTTAGAATCATTTATATAATTTTAATTAAATGTTTTATTCCATCGTTATTTTTGAAAACAGTTTCGAAAACAAACATGGTTACAGTTAGTTGCATCGATGATGATTTTAGATTTTTAATTCAAACGACAGCATACATTTTGTATGAATTATGCGGATAAAAGCGAAGTAATTTAAAAACGATATCCGCTAATTATTTTTCTTTTTTAATTTGATTAATCGAATCTGAATTCAAATACATTGTAAAGCACTCTATGGAATGTCTGCTTTTGTTTGATGCTAATCGCTTTACTATTTTTGTAATGACGGATGTATGTTATTAAAAATTATTAAACTTAGAAAAATATTATTTAATTGCAAGATAATTTGACTTTTTTGACTCCTTTGTTTCAGATTTTAATTACGATTAGAATCCTCAGTTTTCTTATGTTTTTTAAATTCATTATTAAAACAGAAAGTTGGATGTACCTACTAAGCTATATTTGTTCAATATTTTTTTTTTTGTATCAGGATTTTAATACGTTAAGTAATTAAAATTTTTTCAATAGAATTTTTATTATTAAGATTATCATTTTATACTTACAATAAAACGCTTACTTAACATTCTAATTTCATAAAATTATTAACAGAAAACATATACTGCTCGAAACAATTTTAGGAGACCATTATCTACATTGTATTATCACTATATAGGACTAGAAAAATATATAATTCGTTTTTAGTGCATACTTAAAACATCCTTCGCGATCTTCTCTAATGCTTTTCATGCTTCATGTAGCAGAACGTTAACTGCTTGTCTTGGTTGAGCCAATTTTCCTGATTATTAATTTCAAATAGTTGTTTTATTTATAAATAGCTTTGCTGATATGAATTTGATACCAGTTCTAAAAGTAAAAAGTGCAGAAATGCCAAAGAAGGATTCTTATGGCATGCAGTTTTTCAATTACTGTCCAAAATAATGTTCATTAAATATGGAAAGTTATGAATATGATAATGCTGGCAATAATATGGGCAAAAAATGAAGCTGATTGATGCTTTACTGTCATCTAATGAAACAAAGAAATACATTTTAGCTGTTTTCTTATTTTTATATAACATGCACTAAAATCTCTGAATTTACAAAGTTTGATATTGCTTCAACTAATACTTTTTATGGATGAGATATTTCTATGAAATATTAATAGGAAAAAAAAAATTTTTTTTTTCAATCCTTTTTAAAATAGTTTCCAATTATTTTGTTTCATTTATATGCATAAAATAGTAGGATTAGTATCATAACAATTATTTTTTCATTATCTTTTTAATTTTAGATGGCTGAAGAAACACATGTAAAATCTAACTATAGATTATCTCACTTTGCTGCAGTTATTGCTGTCTCCTTCATTTGCTACTATAATGCACTGCACTGTGGCTTTGTTTTTGATGACATCTCTGCTATAAGAGATAATAAAGATCTTAGACCTTCCACGCCTTTATTGAATATCTTTTTCAATGATTTTTGGGGAACACCCATTCATAAAGTAAGTTTTTTGTGTTTTTATTTTCTTTTGTTTCTTAACTGCAATATAATTTTTTAAAATTGAAATGTGACGTGATGAATAAGGCCATGGTGGTCATGGTCACAGACTCATGAACATTGTGTTACAAGTTTGAGCTCTGGTGCTACTGAAGACCCGTTGTGTAGAAGGGCTGATGCACGTTAAATCTGTGGAGGTTCAAAGTTCTTCCATGGGCATGCTATGGAAGTGGGAATTGGGGAGTGCCAGCTTAGGTGTTTTCCTTATCACTTGACCATTGATCAAATTGTGAAGTCTGTTGCCAATAGCCCTCGTGTTGCTTTATTGTTTGATGGAAATGAACACTTATTGTGATGTGATGCATTCAATTATCTGTTATATACAAATAATGCTATCGATTATAAACAGATAATGCAATAATGCCTTACTTTAAACATAATGGAATTTATAATTATTTGTGAAGTTTTTTATACCAGTCTTAAAATAATGAAAGTACAATCCAGGGTTTCTTTTTAGTGTTAAACTAAAAAGGCTAGGGAGATATTGCAAAATTTCAAAAATGGAAAGAATGTTGTGTGTACTTTGATTTTTTTGAGCATCTATAGGTTAAGGGGTTAATTTTAAAAAACATATAAGCCCAGCAATGTTTCAATTGAAAATTGTACACTAACATGAATAACTATTAGTGTATAACTTTGTGCATATTTATGACAAGTACTTCAGTAAATCCTGTTTTACAAATCAGGGTTCAGAAGCCATTTTGTTTTGGTTTTATAAATATTTTCAAAATCATCTTGGGTTCAAATTGAAGGACATTTGAAGAAACAATTTTTAGTGTCAGTTTAAATGAATTTTGGCAAAATTGTGATGAAGCCTATACTCATTATTGCAAATACTTATCACATGTTAATAGTAAACTTGAAAAAAAAAATCAATTTAATAAATTGAAAGATAATAAAAATACTGTTCATTAAACTTATAAAGAATTTATTAATGCTGTTATTACTTCTTGAGAAGAATTTTTTACTTAAGAAAAGAATTTTTTTTTCCAACCAGAACTAATTTATTATAAATTCCATCCACAAATACAAACTTTAGAAAGATACTTTTCTGTTATTGAAATCTTTTAAAAGATTTTTCACATAAGTAATTGAATGATATTTAACAAACACAAAAACAAGAGATACTTTTTACATTCAAATTTAGGCAAAGGAAGTCATATATTTTCTGTATTTTTTTTCCAGTTATTTTGTTTTTTAAATTTAAAATTACATTCCTTAAAAGATACATTTCATGTATGTTCATTATAGAAAGTAATGTTGTCAAAAATGTATTGAAAATTTATAGTGTTTCTTTATTTTAAAGTGGAACTTTACACTGATAGATACTTTTTAACATTGAAATGAGGTATTTCTTAAATCCATGTATTATAATATTATTATAATTCTTGCTATTTATAATCCTTCCATATTTATTTTATATATGATTCATATTTATCTTTTTTCATTATTAAGGAGCACAGTCATAAATCATATCGACCCTTATGTGTCTTAACTTTTCGTATTAACTATGCTTTGCATCAACTGAATCCTTGGGGATATCATCTATTTAATATAATCCTACATGTGTTAGTCTGTGTTTTATATCTTAGGTAAGTCTGAATATCTGTTTTTAATATATATATATATAATAAACTTTGCATGTTTTTCTACTTTTAATAGAAATTTATTACATACTAATTCTATAAATGGAATGTCAGTTGTATTATTAAAATTTATTAATATTAGAATGACTAAACATTCACTAGTAACAAATGTATCTTAATGGTTTGCCTACTTTATAAATATTCTTAGACTTAGTTTTACTTTTTAAATATTTAAGAAAGGCTTGGTTTGATTTTTTCATTGATTTTTGTGCATATTAAATAATTATTGATATTGTTTATAAACTATTATGTAATTGTCTCTTTATTGTTTTTTAGAATGTGCCAGTTGTTTTTGCCAGCTACTGCAAGTTTTATTGCAGCTTTGTTATTTGCTGTTCATCCAATACACACTGAAGCAGTAGGTTTTATTTTAATACTTAAGTATTACATTTTAATATGAATTTTGTATTTCATAAATTTGATATGTTATGAAATGATCATAATTATAATTTTGGGATAAACTTATCCATTACAAAACATTTTATGTAATGTGTGCACTTAATTGAAGTTTTTGATGAATTTTTAAAAAAATATTTTATGTATAACAATACATGGTAAAATGAAAACAAAATAAGTTTTATATTGCATGATTTATCACTATTGTTATTAAAATCAAAGTTATCACCATAATGCTGTTTTGACTAGTTCATGCATTCAGTTTAGCAGCATATTTCTTTTCCTTTCATTGATTTGAAAGTTAATTAGACATAATTATATGAAAATAGTTCAAGTGTTGAGAATTTGTTTCTAATTTCTATGAAATATTTCTTAATTATATTATGAGTAATTACTAATGAAAGTTCTTCTAAGCTTTGTTGTTTCATAAAATTCTGTTTGCAAAATGTATCATGAAGTACTGAGACAGCGATTTAGAGTACATCTCAAGTTTAGTCTTAACTTTTCCATTAAAAAATTGAATTTTTATGTTTTGTTTTGTTTGAATCTCATACTTATCATTGTATTATTTGTATTTAGTATTTTAAAATTACTTAAAATGTTTGTTTCTGAAATTGCAGGTGACAGGAATTGTTGGTCGAGCAGAAATTTTGTCATCAATCTTCTTTCTTTTGGCATTTTTGTCTTATATCAAATGCAGCAAATCATATTTAAATACAGGTAAAGATGTTTGTTTTAGATCTTATTTTAACAATCTTAATTTTTTTGCATGCTTCCAGAAGCCTTTTCAAAAGTTCTGTAAAAAAATCAAGTGAAAAAGTTTAATATATATTTGTGACACAAATTTATGATTACTTCAAGGTTTATTTATAATTTTTCAATATTTTCATTTATGGGATTTGATTGAAGCTCTCTTAGTGTTTAATCTAAAGCAGCAAAATTTAAATTTATAACACATTTCAGTTTTTATTGTGATCTAATTTAAAATAAGTTTGATTTTTTGTTACATGTATATTAAAATGTCTTATTGTGTTTTTAAATTTGTTGAATTTTTTAGTGTCAGTCTTACTATATATTTTTGTGTGTGCATGCAAAGTAATAGTTTATCATTTCAGTTATATAAGGGTAAAGTGTAAAAATATTTTAAGTTAAAAATTATCAATGAGTATGCTGGAACTTACTTTGTAATGGAGACAATGTTAATATTAGATCATTTTACAATTATAAAAAATATTCAGTCATATTCATATCAAATGATAATACATTAAAATGTGTACATCTGTGTTGAAATATTTTATATGTATGTGTATTCAATTTAGGATGATGAAATGAATCTGAATTTTTAGTTTTGCAAAACATAAAAATTGGCTCTTTGTGTAAAGGCAATATTCCAATTTTTATAAAAATTAAGTGTAATGCAATTAAATTCTTGTAATCCAAAGAATAAATTCTTATAATCCATAATTTTGCAATAATTTTAATTTTTCAATCTTAAATGGGTTAAATTTATAATTGGTGAAAATTTTCAAATTTTAAAAATGAAAGAAAGAATGTATCTCTATTAATAATTTTTGATGAATTTTACATTACAGATCGTTTGCAGCTATGTTTATGTTTATTCTTCATAATTTGTGCAACTTTATCGAAAGAACAGGGGATCACAGTTGCTGGAGTTTGTTTTCTATATGAACTATTTATTGTACAAAAAGTAAGAAAGCTTGCATTGTTACTTTTTATTAGTGATTCATTCATAAAATATTTTTAAATTGTTGATTTGAAAAAATACATGCAATTTATAAAACTATTTAATTAACTATTGTATTGTTGAATAATTTTTTTATATAAGTTTTATATGAAATAGTTTACAAATGTGTATTTTACAATATAGCAGAAAATTATTATTTTTTTTGTTTTATGCCATTAAAATTTCAATATTTCATGAAAATTAAACTCAGTGGCACAACAACCCATGGTCTAAGGCTCACTGTGCCCATCTCAGTTTTTTTTTTTTACCCTGAACACTGTAATGCATGAGCAGACAATCTATTCAGGTTGTCATTCTGGCGCAAATCCCCCAATGTTAAATTCCCAAACAAGCGTGGTACTCATTTATCGATCCACTGAAGGAAGGAGACTGAGTCGACCTTGTTCAACATGGAGTTTAAACCCTTGACCTGTGATGTGGAAGCATGATATGCTACCACTCGGCCACTGGGGCTTGAATGTTCCATACATTAGGCAATTATATTTCAATTGATATACACACAAATCAGCCAAGAATTAACAAATGTATGCATAAAAAAGGTGGTTTTGGGTCTTAGAGATATCAATATGTTTGACTATGTTGATGAAAATGTGTAATATTTGCTATGCCTAAAAATCAAAACTTGCATTGGTTCTTAAATGTTCAAAAATTAAAAATATTGACTGCAATGATAAAAGTCAAAGATTTAAAATAATTATTCATTCTATCTTGGTATATTCAAGTCTCACTGTCATTCCATTACCTGATTATTATAATTTAATTTACAATCTTTTTTTAAAATTAAACCTGTTATTTAATAAAAGAATACTGTGAATTGAACATATTTCCTATATTTAAAAAAAAATCCTGTTTTATCAATTGTAAATTTATATTGTTTGAGAGAGTTAACATATAGCAGGCTTTTTAAAAACTGCTTACTCTGTTGATTAATTACATTAACATAAAAAAATTTAAGAATTTGCTAAAGGATGCAATAGTTTATTTGTGACCTATTATATATAATTTGTAATAAAAAAAATGGTGGTGTTGAATTTTCAGTGATTGAAATTCAGAGGGCAGAGGAAATAAAAATGGAAATGGCTAAATATCTAATTCTAGAAGTATTTTTAAAAACAAATTCATGTAATCAAATCTTAAATGTAAACATTTAAAATTTGGAAAGACCACTGAAATATTAATATTTGTGTTCATTTCTCCACAATTGTTCAAAAGAAGTTATAGCTGAAAAAAGTTATTCAACATTTTAAGATTTTTCCCTATTACTATTTATTGCTTTAATAATGTGATAATAGAAAATTATAAATTTAATGATGTTAATGTCAACTAATTATTGTATTTGCATCAACGTACCACTTCTATTTCAGTTGCGTTTCTCAGATATTCTACAGATACTGCAAGTTTTCTCAACCACTAAGAGCTCTCCTTCTCCCTGGCTTCGCAATATGATAGTCAGGCTCATTGTGATCACAGGAACTGCTGTGTGCCTTTTAATTGCTAGGGTCAAAATTATGGGAGCACAACTACCAGTTTTTACAAAGTGAGCTGTGTACATTTTTGCTATCATTTTGAGATTCACAGTTTATTTAGTGCATAATTGCATTTGCATTTAATCTGAAATACTGTATAAAATTATTTATTTCTATGTTTTTGTTTCAATCCTTTTTCTCCCAAAAATACCATTCTCTATTTAATGTATGTATTTTCCGTATGATTGGAAGAATACCTTATTATTTCTTAATGGTGCTTGCTATTAAAAAAATATTAATTTTTAGTTTACTCCTTAAAAATCGATTTTCATATAAAGCCCCAGTATGAAAATTTTATGAGGAATGAAATTTATATGAGCCTTAACAAATAATCGTTAGGTTCTCCTGCAAACCTTTTCAATTTGAAACCATGTATGTGCTGTTGGAAAGAAGAAAGAAAAAGTTCCAACTTTTTTGTCATTTTTAAAATTAGGATCCTTTTTTCTTATCGAAATTAGAGAAAAATAATTACGGAATCGAAAAGATAATTTATTTCACCATGATGTAGTTTATAATAATATAAATAAGTATTTACAACACATGTAAATGTTGTTTTGTAATTTATAATGAGGCCTAAAACAGGATTTTGAAACTCATTTTAAAATTAATCAATATTAAATTTTAATTATCCTTTGTAAAACTTTTAGGTTTCTTAAAATTTATTTTGATGTTCATTGGAAAAACTATAATGCTGAAATAATATGCAAAATTGAATTCACAGATATATTCTGTTCAATAAGCATAACTTTTAAAGAAAAAGTGATTAATTTAAAACTACTATTTAAAACAATAATAATTTTTCTTTACTTTAAAATTTAGCCTTATGTTTATTTTAAAATGTTCCATTAATAGTTGTCGTTTTACGGACACTTGACCATATATTGGGTATTTATTTATCATTTGTTCTTTGCCGCTTTCAATAAACTACAAGGGTTGATAAAACAAAAATGTTACAAGTGAATAAAGAAATATTTATTATTAATAGATAGAAGATGCAAAAGGGAATTAAGAGGTATACATGCCTATTCACATTTGGACATAATCACAAATCTATTGAGGCATTTATTAGAATCCAGGACCAACTTGTTTAACTCGTCTTGTGAGGGAAATCAGGTCCCAGTCCATTGAGCCAAGTCTCATTGGATGTTTTCACAGATCTGTCTTGGAATATTGCAGCACATCAGAAGCAATATACTACATGCTACCGTATAACTGATGAGATTTCACTCTGAGTTACCAGTTGATCATTTTGAATAATTTCTTTGATTTGTGGCTGTGTTGATTTCTGTTGGTGAAGAACTTGGCCAGCAGCTCCCTGTCTTATTGAAGTTTTCTACATCCTATCTGCCTGATTGAAAAGAGTGACCCAATTTTGCTACATGTTGTTTGCTTATTGCAGATGCGTACACATACTTTGTTGATAAAAATCGAATCATGACTTGTACTTCCAAACAAAACCAATTTTCTAAGAGTCTTGCTATTTCAGTCATTTTGAACTGTCTGAGAACTTTTACTACCTACCCTCAAACCAGCTCTTTGACAAGTAGCGCCATTTGTCTCCACTCTGGAGAAACAAAATTTCTTCACAATATGTAGTTCTTTCAAATGCTGTGGCTTGTAACCTTTTTTTCTGATCAACCCTCATAGCTTTTTGTTTTAGTGCCATTTTTAAGAAAATGGTTGTCACGATAAATTGAAAAATGATTATTAATCAATTTTATAATACGTTTTACATCAGATACGTTTTCATTTTTCCGTAAAAAATTATTTCATTTGTTAATCATCCTCTTAATTTATGAGGCAGGGTAAGGAACAATTGAGAAATGAAATGTTTCGTTTTGAATGTTTTTCTTATATAGTGAATGTCAATAATGAAGATTTCAAATCCATTTTATTTTTTTAAATTCTAGTTGTATCTATTGTGTTATGAATATATATGTATAATATAAAATGATTGTGAACATTTGCACATATACAAAAGGTGGTACTAAACTACTGAAGAAACAGTATCTTGTACATCCACTCTTATTTAGTGGCAATTTCAATATTGATTTGGATAAAGATGAAGGATTGAGAGATTAGATCAATTTTTAAAATCAGAGCTTAATTTGGATTCGACTTCTGATAGAGCACTGGAAATGACTCAGTATGGTAGTACAACCATTGATGTGATGTTTTCACAATTCATAAATCACATATGAACCAATATTCACATATCATACTTGGTTACCACAAGCCTCTTGTCACAGTGATGAATAATGGTGAGAATATTAATATACTTAAAGTGAGATATTAATAGTGAAGTAAATCAACCTTTTAAACAATGTACTTAAGTACTATGAGTAACATATATTTATGTAACATGATTGATGAATAGTATTTTATGTGTATTATTTTACCAAATCAATATGAAAAATGTGAATAGAATAAAGAAAATCCATACTTACTTTCAGTGTTATAGAAGATGTGCTTATTTACCCTGTTTGCCTACTATGTTATCAAAGACAATGGTACTTAAGAAGTAAACTGTGGTCGTATTTCTGAGCCATCACTCCATTTTTTTTTTTAAAAAAAATCAATTTTACTAACTTTTATGAAATAAATCTTTTATAATAAAGGAAGAATTTTTAAAAAAATTCAAATTTTTAGGAGGGTAATGTCAACATTTATTTACAAAATGCTGTGCAAATTAATTGGGACAAAGTAAAAAATCACCCTCTTTCAAAAAACTTTGATTGTATTTATACTATTTATTAATGTACACTGATAAATACATGCATTAGTATGATGTTCTTTTAGCAGAAATGTCTTTTTGAACCTGTTTTGGCATTCACTCCCCCTGAAAAGTGCCCTATTCTTAATTTTGACTTGGGATCACTCTTTTGTAGCAATATTTATGCATTCTTTTGTTGTTCACTCTTTTTACCTAAATAATTCAAAATATTCTACAAATTGGGGAAATGTCTGATGAATGTCCATTCTAATGAGGAGCATTAATTTGATTTTCCAGAATGAAAGTCTTGCTCTTTTTAAAGAAAATCATCTCAAAGTTATGTAGGAGAAGCTCACATGAATTGACCGATTCTACATCATAATATTTTTGTGTACTTAATTGAATTAATAGTACTTTTTGAGCAGACAGTAAAACTAAGTTTCTAATGTCTTTTGTTTTGAAAAAAACCCAAAGCATCTGTTTCTTAGGATAGCTAACAGTGTGTTGTATGTGCTGAAGTGTCTTAAAGTTCATTGTCTTTTCATCTTCTAACTTTTCTTGTGTAACCCTGCACAAATATGTGAGTTTCATTGCTGAAAATGAATTTCCTCCAGTTGTCAGTAATCTTTATGGTTTATATATATATATTTACCCATGTTGAAATGTTTGAAATCCCCTACCCCTTCTGGCCAGTTTTCAGAAATCTACAACCTATGTTTGAACTACTAACATCAAAATTAGTTGCCAATAAATCTCTTCTAAGGTCTGACTTGTTTCACTTGGGTTTATTTTACTATTTATGTAATTAGAATTTCATCAGTTCCTTGAGTAGTTATCTGTTTGTAGACACATTTTCCTCTCCTTGGGGACAATGATCTAGATTCACTTAATATCAGAATTTTTAATGCATTTGATTTGTTTACACCAAGAGTTAGCAAACTTTTGCAAGAAAAGATCCAAATTATAAACTAAACGAAACTAAGATATCAGTGAGCTATTTATATGCATATGCACTCACTCTCAGGAGTGAAGGGGAGGTGCAATAGTATTGATGATCAAGGCTGTCATGCTCCCAAATTTTTAATATTTTTTAATATTTAAATAAAGTTTTACACAAAGTAACATTTTTCTTTCCGTCAAAAAATGGCTTGGAACAAGAACAAACAGTGACAAATTAAACTGAGAATTAAACTTTGTGACTTTTAGAAAAAATAAATTTGTTATTAATACCATAAGTGCTTTATTCAAGAATTTCATGTTTAATCAAGAAATTAAAAGTAACTTTGGTTGTTCTTGTACATAAAATTCATTTCACTACTGTTTTATAAAACTTTAACTTGTCATAAGATATGGAATGTGTTATTTGTCACTTCAGTTGGGGGTTCAAGAAACTTTCATGTACATTCATAAGTACTCCCAAACTCATGTGTGCTGGAATGCTTTTTGTAAAGTGTCTTCCTATGACGAAATTTTTATCAGTAAATTGAAAAAAATTTCTAATTTTTTCATGAATTCTCAATAAACTTTTTTGTGAAAAACAATTTTAATACAAAATAATAGTTTTATTCAGTTACATATTTAAATGCATGTACAAACAAAGGTATTTTTTTCCAGTAAATATTTATAAAGAAAAAGCATTTTTAGAGTAGTCATAATTATTTTTCTAATACACAGAGGCAAAAGTCTAAAGAGTAGTGTTACTGCGAAGCTAACATTTATCAAGTTCAAATTCAATTGTTTGTGGGCTGCATCTACCCGATGCTGGGTGCTGTTGGTTTTCTTAAAAAAGTTCCAGAGCACTCATTCAAAAAGGCTTTATTTACACTGCAAGATAGTAGAGCAAAAGATCTCACCCTCTGCCTGAACAAGTTCGGAGTGGTTTACATCATAGGGGTGGGGCGTGACATCACTCCACCCCAGCGCCGTTCAAAGTACGGCTATTTTCACAGCACCCACCCCCAGTTTGATATTCGGGGAGAGTATCAAACCTGTAGCAATCATGATTAAATAGATTTAATCTGTTAGGTGTTTTTACACACCTACCAGATGATGTATACTTCTTTATTACACTATTAGGTGCTGACATGACAATTGCACCCCATTTCGAATTTGATTCCCCCTCACTTGCAGCTTCCTCCATTACACAGTTTTCATTTGTGCATATCTCTAAAGGATATACACATTGCACTGGATGTACAACTGTCACATGTTGTATTTTAAGTTTGACAGTGCGTATTTTACCGTCTCGACCAGGGATCAGCTCAATTTTTGCCATCGGCCAAAACAAACGTTTTTTATTGTCATCTCCAATCAAAACTATCTCTCCCACTTCAGGTGCATGCGATAATTTTTCATTAGATTTTTTAATTAGTTCACTTAAATACTCTCTTCTAAACCGTTGCCTTGAATCATTAAAAAGTTTCCTTCGATATTTTATCCTTTTTGTTAATTTTTGACTATCTAATTCACCAATATCGGGGACACCGTAAGAGTGATTTTCTCCAAGAAACATTGCAGGTGTGAGAGGAATCAATTCTTCAGGATCTTCTGACTTATACCTTAAAGATCTACAATTAATGATCAACTCACAGTCACATAATATAGTATTCAATTCTTCATACGTTAACGTACATTTACCCAAAGTACGTCATAACAATTCTTTCATAATGCGAACCAGCCTCTCCCACCAAGCGGTAGTGGGTGGGATAAATTTTCAAAGTATTTTAGCTATCATGGTTTCCCTCATAATTTTATCCCAGTCTAGTTTTGAGAGATCATTAGAAGCGCCTCTGAAATTAGTTCCATTATCACTATAGATAGTGTGAGGCCTTCCGCGTCTAGCTATGAAACGTCGAAGAGCTAACAGAAAACTGTCAGCCGTTAACGAATTAACCAATTCTAGATGGATTGCAGGAAAACTTGCACAGGTAAACAATGCTATCCATACCTTTTCCTCTGATTTTAGAAATAGGGGCCCAGCCAAATCAATTCCCACTATCTCGAATGCAACGCAGTCCGCCACTCGGTCGAGAGGCAAGGGGTCTGGTTCGCTTGACATAGCTTTAACTTTAAAAAACGTTGACATATAATACAATTATACAAAATATTCTTAATAATTTTTCTAGCACCAATTATCCAAAACCGTTCTCTCATTAATATCTGCATCATCTGTATGCCCGCATGACAATTTTTTTATGAACAAAATCTATTAACAACCTAGTAAAATGACATTTTCCAGGTAACAAGATAGGAAACAGAAATGATTCCTCGTCATCTCTTTGAGTTATTTTAGTTTTTACTCTTAAAATATTATCATTATCTATACATGTACCAAAATTTAATTTCTTTATATCAGATAAATAACATTTTTGATTTAAACAAATCAAGCACTTTTCAGAATTTTCAATTTCAAAAAATGAAAGCTCAGGTTCAGTACACTTATCACAAGTTTTTCTACAGTTATTAATAAATCTCAAAATCCAACTGACCACTTTAATCATTTTATTATAGCTTGATATAATATGCAGATGCCAGAGGGGGGCATAATTTGCTAGATCAATATTAACTATTTTAATCTTTTTTCTTTCTACATCTATTTCACTAGGCTGACCAATAATTTCACCTGTTGCCCAATTTTCGGGATTTTCTTTCAGCCAAGAAGGTCCTTCCCACCATTTAGATTTAAGCAATTTGTTAGGGGAACATCCGCGAGATAATAAATCCGCTGGGTTCATATTCCCTGGGACATATTTCCATGAGTGTGGTTTCGAGAGAAGCCGAATTTCTTTAACTCTGTTAAACACAAAAACTGACCAGTTCCTTGTTCTCTTATCCACCAAAGAGCAGTAGTGGGATCAGACCAAAATGTTATTTTTAAATTTGGAAAATTGAGTGCTTTCATTAGCAAATTTACCAGCCTAGCCCCAATATAACAGGCCATCAGTTCTAAACGTGGTATACTAAGAGGTTCTACTCTAGACTTTGAGTGAGTACTATATTTACTTTATAATCAATTATTGATCAAACAAAGATGCATGCTGTATAAGCTTCCCTGGCCGCATCCTCAAAAACATGTAATTCAGAAGAAATATTCACTTTAAGATGACGAGGAATATTAACATTTTTCAATACAGAAGTATCTTTAAACCATGTTAAAAATTCTTTTATACAATTGAGAGGTAATTCATGGTCCCAAGAAATTTTCAATTTCCATAAATTCTGCAATAGTAGTTTAGGAAGCAATGTTGTTGGTGTTAACAAGCCTATGGGATCAAAAATCTTTTCCACAACTGATAAAATTAATCTCTTAGTTATTCTCACTTCACAGGTGAATGGTTCTAAATCTGTACAACATTTCAGAACATCATCTAAGTTCCATATTATCCCCAAAACTGAGGTATCTCCGGAATGCTTGTCAACATTTCTACATTCAACATTGCTTTCAAAACCACGCAAATTAAAAAACCTCTTATTCATAATACATTTTGCTTGTTCAATGAAGTGTTCTAATTCACTAGTGTTATAAACTCCACTTACAAGATTGTCAACATAAAAGGATCGTTTCATTAAATGAGCAATTTCTTTAAATACAGCAGGACAATTTTCCAAAAGATGTATTAAGGATATGTTCAATAGTTATGGACTAGAACAAACCCCAAACACAACTCGGCAGTGCCTATAAATTTCTTGTCCTTTCGAACCCGAGAAATAAATTCTCAGAAAATCCTTTTCTTTAGGAGCAATAGATAGCATTAAAAATGCCTTTTCTATATCGGCACTAATTCCAATTGGAAACATTCTGAAACGATCAAGAATATCGGGAATCATTTCTAGCAAATTGATCCCTTTATGCAGACATTCATTTAAAGAGATTTTCCCTCTCTGAGAAGCAGAAGCGTCAAAAACAGGCCTGACCCTCATTGTCTGGCTATTTAATTTTATTACAGGCCTATGGTGTAGATAGTGACACTTATTATATTTAATTCTATTTCCGGCATGCGCTCAATTATATTCATAGATTCCCATTCCCTAAAGACGTTTTGATAATCATCAAAAAAATTACCACATTTTAATTTATTAATAATTTTTTCATGCCTTTTCCAAGTAAATTCCTTATTATCACATAAATCCATTAAATTACCTTTCCATGGAAGCTCTACTTCATATCTCCCTTCAGGGAGAATCCTCATTTTTTCTCTAAAATCAGATAAATCTTCTCTTTCCTTAACAATTTCTGTGGGGTCAGTTATACCCAAAACTTCTAGTTTCCATAGATTTTTCAAAGAAATATTTCCCACGTGCATTGACAATGTTGCTTTTATCCCTTCCACAAATTTTCTGTCTTCCAAACACCGTCCAGCCCAATTTACTTTCAACAGCTGTTAAGCCAGAATCTAAGGTGACTATATTTCCTGTCAACAGTTTCCCCATAACATTGGCCCCTATTAAAATGTCTATTTCTCCTCCTTCACAAGAAGAATCAGTTAACTCTATTTTCCTTCCCCTTAGCTCCTTCAAAACCTTTTGATCGTTAATCTTAGGGACTAAACCACAAATCTTTCTTTTGGAAAGAACTTGAAAGTTGCAGGTGTACTTTCCTTTCAGGTCGCTAACCTCAACGGAAAACACCCGGTGTTGTTTAGGGTCACAGTTTGACTCCCCCCAAAAAGTGTGTGGCTTATGGTTTCTGTTCTAAGGGGTTGTATCGCCAACTGATTTATGAGTCTTTCCCTTATGTAACTGCTCTGGCTATGGGAGTCAATCAGTGCTCAGACCCTCTTCTTCACCCCCTGTAACTTGATAGTAACACAAAGAATTTGTTAAAATACCACGTCACTTCTGCTGCAATTAGAGAGGGAATTCTCGGATCTAACATTTCCATTTTCTAGTTTAGAACACATTATTTAAAAATGAGAGTTATTACATTGAATACAGTTTATATTATTTTTTAAATTACAAAATTTGCTTAAATGTCCAGCCTTTTTCAAACAGGTAAAACACAAAGAGGTCGCTTACCTGAATCCAGGCTTGCTGAGGCCAAGGCAGTCGCTAGATCACTCTGCAATACGCATTCAACGGGAACATCGTTCTTTCGGAAATTTTGTTTTGATCCAAATCCAGTTTGGGCGAATTGTACCATCTCCTCTCCTTGCACCTCTTTGCGAAGAAAATTCATCAAATGCTCTAATGAGCGAGTGTTCTGTGTCAATTCATGGTTCCGGCTTCGTTCCCAGGCTAGTAATATTTCTTCGGGAAGGCAGCTCTCGACTAAAGGTATAAGAAAATCTCCATACTTCTCTTGAGTTCTTCCTAAGCTCTCTAAAGCACGTAGCTTTCCTTCTATTTCATCGTACAGATATGTCAGGTCTGTCTTGCACTGCCCTTTTACTGCGTTTTTCATTACTAGTCCTAGTAGGTCTCTCACATAAATTTGGACCAGCAAATCGTCGCGTCCCAACCGCTCTTTTAACTGCTCAATTGCTTTCGAGTAGTTAGCGGCAGTAGCCGGAAAACTAAGGACTAATCTTTCAGCTTTAGAGTGAGGTTCAACAGATTGTAGTAAATACTGCATCTTATCATCCTCCGCAATTGAACTGTCCTCATGTATTTTCTTGAACTGGCTCCAAAAGGCAAGGAATTCTTTTGGATCACCATTAAATTTTTTCAACTCTATCTTTGGTAGTTTGAATTTTCTTTTTTCCGCTTCACTCGGCCGAACATTTTCTTGTAACCTATTTTCAATTCTAAAACAGTTTTCCAGATACCTGTCTCTATAAGTTTCTGCTTCTTCGAAATCTTCAGAAAATAGTTGTTCGCCATTTTCCTCTTTCAATAACTCCTCCGATAGAAGTAATTGGCAGTTGTCTAGTCTCTGGAACTTATCAGCTATTTGAGTTCTTAATACGGAGAGTTCCTTTTGATCTGCATTTTCTTTGTTCAGTTCATTTTCAATTTTTCTTAAGCTAAAGGTGAAGGCTTGCCTAAGACCTTTCCTCTTCGCTTTCAATTCACTTAGATCCATTTTTCTAAATAAGGTAAATTTTAAAAAACTCAAAAGTTCAATTCTTCTCCAAAGCACCCGTCCCGCTGAGGGTACCAAAATTATGTTATTGTGAAGCTAACATATTTATCAAGTTCAAATTCAATTGTTTGTGGGCTGCATCTACCCGATGCTGGGTGCTGTTGGTTTTCTTAAAATAGTTCCAGAACAGTCATTCAAAAAGGCTTTATATACACTGGGAGACAGTAGAGCAAAAGATCTCACCCTCTGCCTGCACAAGTTCGGAGTGGTTTACATCATAGGGGTGGGGCGTGACGTCACTCCACCCCAGCGCCGTTCAAAATACGGCTATTTTCACAACAAGTAGTATTCAGCTCGCAAATAGCAATTTGCAGATTTCTGGTCTATCCCAACTGCAGGAGGGATGTCTCTCACTGTCATTGAAGTGTGATTTTTAAGAATTATGATTTTTTCATACTATTTCAGAGTAATATCCATTTTTAAGCATATGAAAATATTTTGTGGTACACTAAGCACAAAATCTAAGTTTCATTATCTGCACTCTAGTGCTCACAGTTGAAGCTTGTTTAAAAAAATTGTTTTTTAAGTATGCACTCTGAAGTTAAACTAGTCAACCTGCTTTGGTATTGTTGTAGGAGAATACTCATGTCACCTTAAGACAGATAAAACAGTTTCTGGCAGTCCACAAACAATTTACAAAAAAAAAAAAAAAAATACTTGTTTTGATTAATTTGCACAGTGTAGCATGTTGTTGTTAACATATTTTCTCTGTATTCCTTATTCATATAACTATCACCTTTTAATAAGTTATGTATTACAAGTTTAAATTAATATGAGTGGAATAAAAATAACTTTAATTGCATTAGAAACTTCTTATTTGTTCTTTTACAAAAATCTCTTAGTTTTTTAGGAGTTTGTTGCAAGAAGTATTTGAATACAGCAAAATTTTATGTTTAATATTTTTTCAAAGGTTTGACAATCCTGCAGCGGCTTCTACTTTTCCTGTACGACAGTTGACATACAATTACCTGCTTCCTGTCAATGCTTGGCTCTTATTATTCCCTTCTGATTTATGCTGTGATTGGACTATGGGAACTATTCCCTTAGTAGAATCCATTTTTGATCTACGGAATTTCGCAACTTTAACTTTTTATTGTGTTCTTGGAGCCATTGTATGGGTTGCTTTGAAAGCAGATACTAAACATTTCCAGTTATTATCGGTGGTATGTAAAAAAAATTTGAATTTTTGTTAAAAATTTTTTTTTTTTTATGTTTAAAATTTAAAAGTGAAACAGAAAAGTTATTTAATTATTTCTTAATTTTCTTATACTAAACTGAATTTTAAAAGTGTAACATATTTGAGTATAAGATAAATTTAAATGTTAACCAAGTCACAAAATTAATTTAAAATTAACTGTAATATTTTCTTGTTATTGATCAATTCACTTTTAAAATTATTATTTTTGTGGTGAAACTGTGTATTTCTGATTTTATTCTTTTTCCTCTTACTAAAAAAATGTATACATTGTATATGCTACCACAAAGACTTGTGGTAACATTTGTTTTTAAAGAGTTAACCTTTTTTGATTTTTTTTAAAAAAAAGTTTTATGTTGTAATTAAGTATGAGTTTCAAAAAAAATTATGACTTTTTGTTACATTTCTAATTTAAAAAAATAAAAAGAAAAATTGATTTTGGACTTTTGGCAATATTTTTGAAAAAAAAATTCATTTACTTATTATACAAGTTGTCTGAATTTTTTAACTGGTTTAGTTGTTTGAACTTTTTTCTTATTGTCCGAGAAAAAAAAATATTTTGTGAGATATGTTATGATGTATGCATGGTATGAAATAAAGATTTATGCTATTGATGAACTCAATATGTACTCAAATTTATTAATTTTGTATTTTTGAATTAAATAAACATATATCAATGTTGTTGAACCAATATCTACTATGTTTTTTTTGTGGGGGGGGGGGAGATTTTCACTGTTATTACTAGTTTACCAACCACATATTTCTATAAAATGACTGCTATATAACTCTAAACATTATTCAGTAAACTGCAGTTGATAAAAAAATTATGCAATGTGCAACAGCCAGAATATTGTCGAATAAAAACTGCTATGGGCTCAATATGTCAAATGTTATACTTTTTGCACATAGCAGATATTGGTTTGACAACATCAATATATACCTACTGTGAAATATTAATTTAAAAGGATTTATATAATATTAGGCTCAAAGAATGATTTAACCCTGTTTTAAATACTAACTTATGTTTTTACTTCTATTTTATATTTCTTGCACTTACTGATTCATTTATTAAATGATTTTGAAATTATAAACTGCTATTTTTATGCAGTATTGTTTTTATTTATTTTTTTTTAGTCCTTATCACTTCTTGTGCTGCCTTTCTTGCCAGCTTCCAATTTATTCTTTCCTGTTGGGTTTGTTGTTGCAGAGAGAATTTTATACATTCCAAGTATGGGCTTTTGCCTACTTGTTGCTTACGGTTGGAATCTTCTTTATAAAAAATTGTAAGTATTTTAATTTTGCATACATTTTTTTCTCATAATTTGACTTAATATTTAAATATCTGAGAAATGCACACCTCATACTAAATTAGTAAATATTGATTATTTCCAAAATGTTTAATTGTTTAAATACATGAAAACAGTATTTGCACCTGGTTATGCATTTAAATGTTTTGTCTTGCCATATAATATGTATAACAATATTGTTATTACATATAATATTAACATTTTCACTGTGTATTTTTTCTATACATACAGCAGCTTTAAAGTTACGTAAAATATTTGAAAGATGCATATATCTCCTTATACATTCTTCTATATTTGGATTTTAACATTCTAAAGAGCTTTTTTGAATAATATTTATAAATATCCTTAATTTCTAAAATTAGTTTTCTCCTTTTTTGCCAAATTTAAAGAACTGCATTCATTTATTTCTTTTGCAGTATTACAAAATATCAGCAGCATTTTAGTTAAAATGGTGCTTTTTTTCAAAATTATATACATGAAAGACCTGCATTACTGTACAAACTGATCACAAATAGTAATTTAAAAAGTATTTTTGTCTCATTTGAAATTTCAACTATGGTTATAAGTTTTTGACTTGAGAAAAATAGTAACTATCAAAATAATTGATTAACCAACCCACAATTTTTATGCATTATACTTGGTACATAAGAGGAAATGTTTTAAACTTTAGTTATGGCAAGGAACACCTCAAATTTCAGATAATTGCTAAGGGTTATATTGAAGAAAATTTCAGATCCAGTGTTTTAAATAAATATTGAGTGGAAATAATATTTCATGTTTCTAGTTGTATCTATGTGCCAGCTGAGTGGCTTAGTTGATTAGGAGCTGTGTGCACCCAAGTTTGCAGGTTAGAACCTGGCAGAAGTTAATGGATTTTCCTGATGCAAAAAATTGACAGTGTCTATGTCATGTGATTATGTGGCATAATAAAAATTGTTAGAGTGCCTGTGTGGCTTGAGTGCTTTCAGCAAAAGAATTACTAATACAATTTCACATCAGAGCTCAGGTGCCTTGATCTGAGGAGGAAACTGTGGCTCAAAATTACATTGTGGCATTTGATATCCACTTATGTGATGCCCCACTAAAAATTGTTACCAGCTCCTGGAGGATGTACTTGGTCTGCAATGGTTAAGTACTTATCTACAGTCCCATTTGAAAAAAAAAATCTTTATTCACATGTTTTACACTTTTATATACTTATTTTTAAATGAATTAAACATGAGCCTAACCTCCCCCCCCCCCTTTTCTGGATTGAATTTCACTATTTTAATATTATTGTTGAGTATTAAGATGAATTTAGTTGTGTAGTTTTTATGAAAATCAAATATATAGGTCTATACTGGCTGCATAATTTTAAAATGCTGTTGATATTTTTGTACGAAATATAATTTATCTTAAATTGAGTATGTGTGACAACATTTTATTGAAAATCATGTTAAATAAAAAGGACAGTTATACAGGGTTTTCCAAAATGATTGGCCCAATTAGAAACTTTAATATTTCCCAGATTAATAAACTGAAAATGATAATTAAGATGTCATTTTAAAGACAAAGTATGAAATTTTTTTTGTGCGTAACATTTTTTGACGTAAAGTAAAATTTGTTTTCAAAAAGGTTCAATGTGACTTCCTTTAGTCATCCATATATCATTGTGAACCTGATCATCCTGGACTTTTGCCTTTACAGAGGGATGCATTTTCTAGGAACTGCTTATACCATCTTCTGTCAGTGCATTTCTATGGTACTTTCTCTGAAATTCATGCTGAAATATGATTACTGAAAGACTTTTTGCAAACAAGAGCACACAAAATACCTTCCCTTGCTGTGATGCTGTTTCCGTTTCTGTTCACAATTGCAACATTGCTGCTACCTATTTGACAAAAACATTGTTACAAACTCAAAATTTCATATTTTATCTTTACAATGACATATTAATGATCATTTTTTTTTTGTTTATTCTTCTGGGAATTATTAAATTTTGTAATCGGATCATTCTTTTCTAATAACCCTGCACATTACATTATGGCAAGGAATGCATATATTTAATTTTAATTCATCAATATACAAATTTTTTTTTATATTTAGTACATTTTATTCTTTTACTATTTCAATAAATATTTATTCAAATGAAGATGATTTTTTAATTTTTTTTCAGAGGAAAAAAAGGAATTGTAGTAATGCTTATTTCTGTTGTCATAATGTTCCATTCCTTAAAAACTGTGCTGAGGAATAATGATTGGTAAGCAATGCAAAAAAAAAAAAAAGCTTTAAAGCTGTTTTTAAATATTAAAAAAATTGAAATTGTGTTAAATTTGTTATTTTTCAATTCCTTTTTCCTCTAGGGTATCTGAGAAAGAAATATTTGCTGCTGGACTTAAAGTTAACAAAAGAAATGCCAAATTGTATAACAATGTAGGCCATGCCTTAGAAAGTCGTGGGCAGTTTAAAGAAGCCCTGGAATATTTTCTTCAAGCTGCTGTGTAAGTTATAACATTATCAGTATCATTTTGTTTTTCACACACACACACAAATATGAAGATATGTACACAGATCAACAAACTTGCAGGGGTGTAAGGAGTACAGAGACAACTTGGGATCACATTGAAATATAGGGTCACAAATGCCATATTCGTCTCAGCTATGGTGCAAAAAATAAATACAAAAAAAAACAAAACAGCAAGACATTAATGGGACAGAAAATATTTTATTGAAAGGGTATGACAGATGTTCAAAATTACAAACCGAAGTCGTCTTGCAAACCTGACAGCGGTGCTGCTTGGAATTTCATACATTCTGGAAGATTCCTGGCCTTGTATATCTCCCATCAGCTACAGATATCTGAATGATGAGGTCTTCAACTGAAGGAACAGACATTTTTTATGCCAAAAAAAAACAGTTAATGTTAAAGAACCAGTCTCACATAACCTGTTTACGCTTTAAAGGTCTTGAGTTGTGTAACTTGCCTATTCTAGTAACATTCCTGATACAGCCACCAATCGGTGTGCTTGTTACAAACTGGATCTTCGTACACTGTCAGCATGTCGGCAGTTCCTCATTTAAATATCAGTTCATCGTACTACCTCAGGAAATGGATCGCAAATGATATCTTTCAGCAGAATTTGTGTTCATGAAGCCTTCCATTCAGTGCCATCTACCACAAGACTGCCTAGAGAAATCTTTCAGAACATAAGGAATCCCATGCAACATCACTGTAAGACTTGCTAGACTACTGCTTGTCGTAATTTTAAACACCTGTTATGGTGAAATCATTTAATAAAATATTTTTTGTCCCATTAATGTGTTGTAGTTTCTGCTCTTTTCCCCTTCTTTGCATCATAGCTTGCAACTATGGTATTTGTAATGTCTTTGTAACCCATATACACCCTGTAAGTTTGTGGCTCATGTAGCAAATCACCCTGTATAATATATATCAATTTATTTGTGGTTGATACATGCTACAATTTCAAATATAGTTAATATTCGTATATTATATTATTTTAGATTAATATCTCAGTATTTTGTTAATTTACTTAAAACAAATTTCGGTTTAATTCTTAGGATTCATTTTAAGAAGATTTTATGAGTAGCTTTTCTAACTAAATCATCTCTTTTAACTAAGAAATTTATTCTAGTTTTCTTTCAATTTACATATTTTATCTGGTTTGTCATCAGAAGGTAGATATTTTACCTTCTTGGTATTTTTTTTATTGTTAGCATAGTAAGCCCTTGTGATATTTGAGTTAGCATTTGCTCATAATTAAAAAAAAGTCATTATGATATCATAATTTAAATTTCGATGAAATGTTGATATATCGTACTTTTGAATGACTTTCTCTGAAGAGTCCTGGTATAAAGGTTGAACTTAGACAAAATTAATACAAAAATTAATTTTATTATTTTCATTTCTGAAAATTATTTGATATATTGGAAATTGTTTTGGATTGGTAAATTAAATCAAATTTCAGTTATCAACTTTCTTACATACATGATGACTTTTTAAATAATGTGGCCTTTTATTTATCATGTATGTTTTATCATTTTCTTTCAAAAAGTAACTAAGTATATTAATTTTAGGAAATCACATTGTGTATTGTTTTATTTTGCATAATTTCTTTGTTTAAATTCATTGGTAAATGTACCCAAAAATTTGCCAATTTTTAGTGCACATACTATTTCTGGTTGTGTTTCAACATTTTTTCCCTCTGATTTTTATTTTAATCTAAATTTCTAAACATGCAGTTGTGGGACTTGCTAACCGTAGGAGAAAAAATAATTACATTGCTTGAAGAATATAACATTTTACTTTAGACAAAAAAAAAAAATATTTATGTTCTCATTCTGTTTTCAGAAATGAGCATTTTGTAAAGGCAATGCTATAAAAATCATTTTAAGCAATTTTTTAATCGAAAAATCTCAATTATTTTAACAATGATCTTCTATTTTTTTTAGTTGTACAATTTGTGGTACATAATCTATTCATATATATATATATATATTGCTATGAAACTTCAAAAAAAAAAAATCACAGAAACCTGCTTTAAATTAAATTGAAAAGTAATTGAAATTCAAAATATAGCTCTACAAAAATGTTGGCTTGTAATAAATTTTTATTTTCTAAATCATTCTTTTTTTTTTCAATAAAAGTTTTCAAACTTAGCAAATATTGTTGTGAGGATTTAGTTATAAAAAACATGCACTTTTTATTTTATTGTAATTTGTATAAATGTTTTAATTATATATTTTATTAAAAGTCAAATTTTTAAAGGAATGAATCCTTTTTTTTTTGTTGAAAAAATAGTGTACAAGCAGATGACATTGGTGCCCATATGAATGTTGGTCGTACATACAATAACCTAAAAATGTACAATGAAGCTGAAACTGCATTTTGGAAGGTAAGCTGCATTTACATATTATTTAATAATGTTAGAAGGTCAAAAACTGGAACTGTCCTAATTTTTGTTTTATTGGCATTTGGAATGCCTATATAGTTGTTGCTAGTCGCCAAAAAGTCCAGTAAGTCCATGATATTGTGCGCCTGAAGGAAATCTTGTACCCTTGATTAGAACTAAAGTAGTATTTAAGCTGACTCAAACAATCAAGAACATGGTCAGGGTAATTGACTAATGAATAACTTGACTTATTAAATTGAAGTATTTCTTTATATAAGTAAGACACCTAAGATGTTCTCTGAAAAACTTGAGTCAAGGTCATTTGTTTCTGGCTGCTATACAGAAAAACTAAGTAACCTCCTGGCTAAAAACCATAAGGCACTGTAGAGAATCTTAATGTTAAAATCCAATTGAGAGAGAGAAAAAATCAGGGAGAAACATATATTGGTCTATCCCCCCTTCTACCTGCCTTTTTTTAGCTAATATGTTTTCTGTCTGGTTGCCTTTAGTATATATATAAATAGGTTGAGAACTGCTACCTTTTAAAGTTTTTCAAGACAAAGATATCTGTTTCAAGTTATTTAAAAAAGATATTGATTGTTTCCTACTACTATGCCAATTAAGAAAGTGTTGAATAAGATTTTGATTTCTGTTTAAATACTTAATTGTTAGGAAGTGACATAATTGAATTAAGACCCACACCTTTGGCAGTTAGATTATTACCGAAAACCAAACAACAGTCAAGATTCTTTTTATGTCTTTACCTCCTTCATTATATATTTGAATAGCTTATGAGTTCTTTTCAGAGATTATCATATTTCTGTTCATTTGGATGGGAAAACTTGAGTGATTGTATGTTCAAGTAATTGTATAGATAATTGTATTGTTCTAATAATTGTATAGATTGAAATGCAGCTGTGTTCTACTAAACTGGAGATCATATTGCTAAAAAATTATCTGACAATGGAGTATTTGTTTATTGCACCAACTATATATATTAAGAAAAGCAGGAGTTCAATTTTGAAGCACAAAACTGCAGAATTTAATATAAAGTACTATTTCATTAGGAAAATTAACACATGAGAAAATTGGTATTAGAAATGCAAGTGTTTGTGTATAGGGAAACCATGCTGCAAAATAGATTTGTTGTTGTTGCTAATGCCACCTGTCTGACGAAGTCAGATCGAGGCCCACGTAATTCATCATGGCATTAGGCTAGATTGTACGCCTGTCGTTAGCCGTAGCTTTGAGCACCATGCAGGTGACAGTACAATTTGGCTAGGTTCCACCCCAATTTTAAGGGAGAACACCCTGTGAGGGGTCAGGGGCTTCCCACCTCTCTTACCCTTCCACCAACCTCACAAGAGGACTTGCGGCTCGACGGCTATTTAGAGTACCCCCATGCCGCTAAGGCACTATACATTTACAAACATCCATGCCTTCTCCGGGATTCGAACCCAGGCCCTACAGCACAGCAGTCAGCGTCGCTAACCACTATACTGGATGGGCGACAAAATAGGTTTAATAAGTATTTCTGAGTGAGAAAAACATAGTCAGCTTCCTAATTTAAACCGAAGATGTATTTTTAAAAATAGTAGGGTTTTTTCTGACTTTCAGCTTATTGCTGGTTATCTCAAGATCCAATACAAATCAAAGTATTTTTTGAGCATATCCAATGAAAGGGGCTGTAGATTTATAATAATATTAGGTTGATAATAGTCACCCATCCGGTATAGTAATTAGTGACACTGACTGCTGTGCCGTAGGCCTGGATTCGAATCTCGGAGAAGACATGATGTTTGTAAATGTATAGTGCCATTGCCACGGGGTGGGGGAGGGTACTCTAATTAGCCGTCCAGTCGAAAATCCTCTCATGATGTTGGATGGGCGAGAAGAGAGGTGGGAGGCTCCTCCCCCGGGGTGTTCTCCCTCAAAATTGAGTTGGAACCAAGCTAAATTGTACTGTCTCCTGTATGGTGCTCAAGGTTACAGCCAACGACAGGCTTACAGGCCCCTTGCCATGAAGAATTTCGTGAGCCTGAATCTGACACAGTTGAGATCAGCTGGCATAAGAAACAACAACAGGTTGATAATTGGATAATATTCTATTAGAGGTGAAGAAACCAACATTAGACTTAAAAGGCTCAAAATTCAGTTTTTGACTTTTAGCAGAGTTCCACATGCCACATGAAGGTTAGGATTAATGATAGTTACCAATATCTGAATCCCAAAACACAATATCCGCAAGCAAGACAATTTCACACCCTACAGAAAAGATTTCTCGATTTTATACATAAACAGTGCTTTATGAGTAGAACTTAGGACAGAGTCCTGATGAATTCCTAGTTTAAAATCATGTGGCTGTGTATTATTAAATCTAACCCTAATAAGTTTATCCTTTAGAACATTAGATCTGGGGCAATATGTTAATGGCAGTATTAAAAAGTAATACTAACAAACGTTTGATAAATTATGTTTTCTAAACTATCAAAAGTCATCCAAAAATTGAGAATAGATGCTACTCTGATTAGGAGGCTTTATATTGTGAGCATCTCTAATCTTCTGACTGAAATAAAGCAGTTGATCCATGGAACCGTGCCTTTCACTAAAACTAAATTGTTCCTTTGGAAGGAAGGTTATGAGAGTTAAGATAAGAGTTTGTCTGCAAAGTAAATACCTGCAATTCATATAATCTTTCCCATTGTTTTTTAGTTTTTTTTATTTGTAATAATTTTAAAAAATTAGTTTTTAATTTTATATGAACTATATTAATAAAGAATTTTTAATGAGGTATGAAAAATTTTATTTCCTCATATTTTTTTAAAAATTATAATAAATTTTATATTGTTGCAACCATGTTAGTGAAGTTTGGCTACTTGTTATGGTATATGGGGACTAGAAGTTTGTAAAGTAAAGTGTTTTATTATATGCATTTTGCTTCTTTATTAAAAGCATAACTGTATTTTAAGTTTCTTAGCAAACAATTTTGACTTAAATCATTTTTTTATATGGTTTGCAGTTCCATCACATTATGTTTTAGAATATACTCAAGTCAAACTATTTCCATAAGTTTCTCAAATTTGGCACAGTATTCATGACTTAAATTCATTTAGATATGGCTCAAAGTGGTGCTCTGTCATTTGCCTACACATCTTAAGCTATTTAGTGACTTTCATACATTTTCAATGTGTGTGCAAGCATCAATGTTTAGATTTATTATGTGTATGAATAGTATTTTTAAGTTCTTTATTTTTATTAACAAGCCAATAATTCTGGTATCATTTCAAACTGTATACTCATTCTTAAAAGTTCAGATTATGTCAAAAATAAAAATAAATAACCTGAAGGAAGAAAGTATATATATGAAAATGTATGAAACAAAATGCTGATGTCTTCTGCTGAACAAAATTAATAAACATAATGCACCTGTAAGAATTGTTACCAACACTGCTGCTGTAATAAATAAATAGTAAGTTTTATATAATTTCAGAATTTCTTTTCTCCCTCTGTATAGGCAAAGAATCTTCTTCCACGTGCACGGCCTGGTAAAGCTTATCAAGCTCGTATTGCTCCAAGTCATTTGAATGTCTTCCTAAATCTTGCAAACCTTATCTCCAGAAATGGAACAAGACTTGAAGAAGCAGATGCTGTAAATGGTTTTTCTTTATTCTTATAACTGTGCTTAAAATTGTTACTCTTGTTTCAAATATTTTAGTTATTGGTTTTCATAGCATGGCAGAGAGATAAAGTAACACTTGTTGTTTCTTTATTTTGTTAATTTATAAGCTAACTAAATATTAGAAGCTTAACTTCAAATTGAGCATTTTAACAAATCTCTCCATTAAAGTTATTTTATGTATATGCATATTTTCAGATTGTAAAATGTGTGTAACATTGTAATACTTTAATAATAACTATGTTGATATTACACTTTGCTTGGATTCTATTTTAGTGTACCCCTTTGTGACAAAGGTAGTTTTACATGAAAAGTGATGTCAAAATGACAACTAAAAGTATCTGATAATCCTGTGACAATAACAGTATCTGAATCAGTGCTAAATTTAACCAGTTTTTTTTTCTTTTCCTCCTTGCCCGCAGAAACTTGTGGTTTAATGTACATTTTGATCTATTTTATATTAAACTGGAGTTTTCATCTGAATGAAGGAGAAAATATGCATACTGTTATTCATAAAGGTTTTTTTTTTGCTCTTTTTTTATATTCTAAACTGGAATTTTTACTTGAATGGAGGATGAAATCTACAATGTTCATTAAAAGTTACAGAGTTATAAAACAATGAACAAAAATTCAATTGTTCTCTCTTAGTAAACTATGGGGCAGTTATCAGAGAAAAAAAATTGCATTATGTTCTTAACTCAGTCAGTAATATTTTTCCATTCCATAAGGTCCTGATAACTGTATATTTTATGAAATTTGACTTTTATTTCATGTCATGATTTTCTTTGCATCAACAACAATGGCATCATTGATTTTAATATGTCATGTCATCTTGTTTCATGTTGCAAAGACTTCAGATTTGAAAATCACATTTCAGTGCAGTTAGGTTGCAATTTTAAAATTAATAATGAGTGTACCTAAATAAGACTTTCCTTATTAAATATTTTTTTTTCTTTAAAGATTATAATAGTATTATTTGAATAATTTTTTATTCAAATTTTGCGATTTGTTTGAATTTTAAATTTCTTATAAAATCTAAATGATTGATTTCCTTCCAAAAAAAAAAAAGTTATTTTGTCATTTGTCATACTAAGCTTTGTTTATAATCTAATTTGAAACATTTTTCTTTTGCAGAAAAAGTTGGCTTAAAATATTATATATTTTGCTTCAAAAATTTTATTGATATTTTATGTAAATGTGTAATTATTTCATTATTCTTGTAAGTGCAATGTTTAAAGTTCCATTTTTTGAAGGTTTTTTTATTAATGTGTATTTTTGTGTATTTAAAAATTTCCCAAAATAATACATAAGCCTCAATAAATTGTGAATCAAAATATTGTACTTTTATTTATGATTTAAGTTAAGCATTCTGTATTCTTTTTCAGTTGTATCGACAAGCCATTGGTATGAGAGCAGATTATATTCAAGCTTATATTAATAGAGGAGATATTTTAATAAAGCTTAACAGGTATACCTTTTTTTTGTAACATTTATTTACTTTATAAGATAATTTGATTTTTCTTTACTGAACAAAAATTTTATAATGTAATTATAATTTTTTTTTCCAAATATTTTTAGAACAACTGAGGCACAAGAAGTATATGAAAAGGCATTGCAATTAGATAACAAGAATCCAGATATTTATTACAATGTGAGTCATATCTCAAATGTTTTTGTTAACATTTTTATAAATAATTTACAATGCTTTGAAAAAACTAATATCTTTGACAAAATATTAATCTCTAGAGATATGTATAAAGTTGTCACATAAGAGTTACATTAACTACACTACTTTTTATAGTTTTAGGAAAAAAATAGGATAATCTATATATGCTTATATTTATACATTATATAGTTATTATATTAATAAATATTTTTTTATGTATTGTGTAATGTATGCTTAAATATTAGATATAATTTTTTATTATATTTTTTTACTACTATCGTATTAAGATATGAAATGACGAAATTAGTATTCAAGTTTAATTGCATTTATGATTCTTAATAAAACTCTTTTTTGTTCATCTAAACAGTATTTTCTTAGTGGTCTGTGTGCTTATAATTTTTTTTTTTTTTTAGTTAGGTGTTGTTTATCTTGAGCAAAGTAAACTTTCTGATGCTTTAACATACTTTGATAAAGCACTTGAGCTTGATCCAGAGCATGAGGTAATATATTTAGCCACTATTTTAGAATAATTGCATTTTTTTATGTAGGATATTTTATATATATATTTATTGTGCAATAATTGTATCTGTATGTTTTTGATACTTTTTTAAATTTACTTGCAATTGTGTATTTAATATTATGATATTAAGTTGAAACGAAATTTGTTATTTTTGTTTCAGCAAGCTTTGATGAATTCAGCTATATTGATTCAAGAAAGTGGGAATTTACAAAAGAGAAAAACTGCTTATGACAGGTTTGGAATAAGATTTTAAAGAATTTATTTTAATCAAGTGATGCACTAATAGCTGATGTAAAACTATTAATTAGCTTAATAATTTTATGTAATTCATGAAAAATCTTTTAATAAACTTTTGAATTTCTTTACTTTGAATAATTTGAATTTTTTTTATATGTACTGAATGCGACTTTAAAAAAAACTCTTCACTTTAATTAGGGAGAAAATATTCTTTAAAAATAAAATTACAAAAGAACTTTTTCGAATGTCACTTCTTTAAAAAAGAACCCAGATCGTTTGGGCTATTCCTTAAAAAATCAATTGTAATTTTTTGTTATTAATTTAGAAAATAAAATGTCTAAAGTAAATAAGCTGTTTGCCTACAAAAGAGGAAAGCTTAAATTTCCTAAATAGAAATTGGTCTGGAGAAGTGAGGAGACAAAGTATGAAAAGGATGCCTTGAAGATGATTTGAGTTATGTTTATTTCGGCTGTGATCATGCTCCCAAAATAGTACACAATAAAATTTATATTTCAAAAATGTAATATTGAGAAAGTTAATTTATTTTAACATTAAAATCAATTATAATAATTTTTTCCTATAATTTTAAAACTGAATCATAAACCAAAACATGAAACTTTTAATGTTTAATAAAAACTTGTTAGTTAAATTTTCCTGTATTTAAATCAATACAGAATGATTTCTTTGTGATATGTTTTTTAACTAAATGAGGAAGAAGTAATCTATAGAACAATTGTTCACCAAACCCCTATTTGCTGGAAATATAATTATAATAATTTTAATTTATTGAAAATGTTTTTAATTGTGTACTCCATTTTTACCATGTATTCATATTTTAATTAAAATATATTCACTCTTTTGACGTTATTTTAATTTTTGTATTATCAAACAGACTTTAATTTTATCCTGTGTGATTAGAAGATTAATTAAAAAAATTATCAACATCAAAAAGAACTCCAGTGTAATGTACATTTAAGTCTTCCTTGAAAATTAGTTAATATTTTTCATGCAATACCCATTTTTTTTCAAATTTCATTTATTTTATCGATTACAGCTGCTGTGAAAGGAGGGAAAACCTTTTCTTAATTTTTTTCACTTTATAGTATTATTTTTCCTTGTAACTAAACACGCCATTACCTTTCTTATTACAGAATTGTTATTCTTAAGACAATTTAACTTAACAAAAGCTCTAGATTTTGTGACAGTAAATTATTTAAAATGAAATATTTTTAAACTTTTAAAACTACTACTTATTTTTGTCTACACATTTTAAGTAATTTTTTTAAACTTTTCAACCTTCGACTGCCTGAAATATAATGTAATTGTATTGTATTCTTCTTCTCTCTTTCTTTTGATATTAAAATTTCAAACCTAAGAAATTTTTTAAATTAGAAGGGAAATGTTCATTATAATTGTATTTTAATTTTGATAAATTATTAAGGAGAGTGGTTATTTGATACACAATGCTATTACTTTACGATTTGCTTATTTACATGAATGACAGTGTAAATATATGTTTACAAAATAGCTGATGATATATTAACGAAATGGTTGATTAAGCTTGTTTTCTTTAAAGGTTATATAAATTGCTCAAAAAGGGTAAAACTAATGAACGAATATACTTCAACCTGGGAATGCTGGCGATGGATGATAAAGAGGTACAATTAGCAGAAAAATGGTTCAAAAAGGCAATTGAGGTAATAGCATCATTCAATTATTTTATAAATCATTAAAAGTTTTATATTAATGATTAATTGGAATATTTCTCATTATAATAAAATCAATAAACATTTGGTAAATAGTTGCATTTATCATAACATAGTGCTTTCACATCACCCTTACTATATGCAAATTGCCTTTCTTGAAAATAGAGCAGTTTTTCAAAAACAAGTTATTTATTTCATATGTTTCTATTTTTTTTTTTTTTTTTTTGCAATAAAAAAATCATCATATGAAGTTATAAAGTTTTTATGTAAAATGTTCTATTTAAAGTTTTCTAGATTGTATGCTTAATGTTTACCTTTATTCTTTGTGTACCAAGTAAGAATTCATTTTCATAACATTAAATAATAACTATAATATTTATAATCATATTTTAAAAATTGATTTTTATTTGATTCACTGACTGGATTTTATGATAACCCTTTCTAATTTGTAATAATTATTTACAATTTTTTCTGTTAGCTTTTGAATAGGTGATTTTTAAGTGAAAATATATCTACTTTATTTTTAAAAGCATTTTTCCTTCTTGTTAGATGAAGAAAAATTTCCGAAGTGCTCTTTTCAATCTGGCACTCTTACTTTCTGATGATCACCGTCCTTTAGAAGCAGTGCCTTTTCTCAAACAACTTTTAAAGGTACATAATTTTTTTTAATGTGGGATTTTTGGGTTCTTTTGATTTTCTGTGATTTATTGCTTTCATAAATTTATTATTTTTTAAAGTTTATCACTTTTCTAGCATAACAATATACATGCCATAACTGGTCAAATGATCTATTGTGATGTCTTGCTTTTAAAATTTGCTTTCCAGATCCCCCCCCCCCCCCGCCCTTTAACTACATGGCACTTTATCGTGTACAATTTTGCAAAATTTATTTTTCTGAAAAAACCTTGAGTCTGTCTTCTGTTTACCATGACAGGTGATTTAACTGAAAAAGAATTAATGCTTTTTCAGATTATTAGATCAGAAGATGTGTATGTCCATTCTATTTATCATATAAGGTTTTGTATTGTTACTCAATTAATTAAATTGATAAAAAGTTATGAAATCAAATTTTTTAATAAAATTACTTAAACTTTTGAGTAGAAATCACTATTGTTGTGTAAGTAAAGATGACAAAATCCAACAAGTGCTGCTTAAAACTTTTAAAATTTTACTGTACTTGGGTTATGTCTGTGTTAGCCATTGTCAGTTGATGGAAGTGTTTAGAAGAAAGTAGTACATCAGTTTTATTCTGAAAAATAGCAAAGCTATGTTACAAAACTGGGTTTTAATAAGAAATGTGTTCCCCACTCCTGCCTAACAACAGTGCATTGGCAGCATCAAATTTCCATTCTAATTAAATTGCCAAACACCTAAATCAGAAGCAAAGACCAGATATGAGAAAACTTGTGTTCCAACTCGTATTATGATGTTCAAGTAGGATTTAAAGTAGCAACTTATCTACCAAGGTAGCCCAAAAAATAATTTCAGATTTAGGTCTGGGTTTTGAATGGGCAATTTCATTTGCTCTAAGCCATGGTCCTCAAGATAGTCCTTAACAAGCACATCTCAGTATGACTGTATTTATCATACATCAGAATAAATTCCTTACAAATGGCAGAGGCATATGGATGGACATATTGATTAAGTATATCTTACCAATATCCCACACCTTGCAGAATTTCTCCATAGAACATACAGGTTAGTGTGATCAGCTAAATGTAAACCAGCTCTGCCCCAACCATGATCCTGCCACCTCTGTAACTGTGTTTTTCACCATCACTAGATTGGTTATTTACAGTTTGTTGCTTCCTATAAATCAGATGATCCAAACTGCTCTTTAGTGGGAACCTAGACTCCTTTGTGAAGACTATAGATACTGTTATTGTCTAGTATAGGAAACATTTTCTGGCTCAACATAAATAGGTACATCTTTGTTGGTAGTTCTTAAAAACACAGATGTCATAGTCTATTGAGACCTGCATTGTGGAGACACTTTCTCACCCTAGTAGCAGAGATTCTCTTTCCTTATGCAACAAAATGATCTGTAACAAACTGAGACACACATTAGTGTTTCTCTTCCTTCTCTGTAAAAAAACTAAAATGCTGTCTCCCACAGGTGTTATAACTCATAGTTAACATAAACATGTATTCAAGATACAGAATCATCAGATTTGAACCGATCCTATAGTCATTAGACCACAATGCACTCTAGCAGCATTAGCTTGTAACAATTTCATTTTCATCCTCCAACTGTCCACCACCTTAATGAACTGGGTAAAGAACTATTTCTAAACATTTCCAGACTCTTCTGGATATTTTTAATGTAATTACTAACAACTATTTGATAATTGACAATCATGTACATAACATTTTGCAATGTTGTGAATGTTTGATTTTTGCACATTTATTCTCACTTCTATATAAGTGTCAATTTCTTTAAAGTAAAAATAATGGCTATTGTTCCCTTGTATTAGTTTCCTGAAAGTTTGTTACTATCACTCGTTTAAGCTATGAACTTTATTCCTACTGTCACTCTTTTAATGCTGAACTTTCAAAACTTTGGAAGGCTAATGTATTTGCATGTGAATCTTTATAACCTACTTTGAATTTTATTTACAAGTGTTTTGAAACTAAAGGATTTAATGCTTTCTTTACTAAATGCAGAAGACCCTGAACTATTAATGCCTTTTCAGATTTGAAAAGTCAAAATTTTTGTAGAAATTAATACCAGTAAAATTTTTTTAGTGTAGTGTTTTTTTAAATTTGAGAACATTTCATTAATAAGCAATTTTTTGTTTCTTTTAGCATATAAATTAGTCCTAATAATACTCAAAGACTGTCTTGAATAACAGTTATTATTTTTTTATATAAGATTACAAAGTATATCTGATTTCTTACAATTTAATGGAACAAAATAATGCCATTGATGTAGCATTCTACTCTTTATAAGTTGTGGTTATATTTAGGATTTTCTTGCTAGGACAAGAAAAAGAAATATTTAATTTTCTGATAATTTGGGGAGAAAAAAAGAACAATTTATATGAATTGTTATGACAGATACACCACTCATTTGCTTTGTGTCATTAATGTGAAGTGTACTTATATTGCGATTGATTGTAATAGTAAAATTTTGAAATATTTTATATAAATTTAAAAAATAACTTGTTTATTCTATATATTACTTAACAAATGTTAATATTTATTAAAAATTAGAATTATGGTGAACTCTGTATATATTATATCTCTATATAAAGTTGTCTTTCTATATAGTGTAAATGTTCATCGTATTAAAAATAGATGTACAATTCTTAGTCTATAAAGAGCTTACTATTGTTCATTATTTTCTCTTTCAGTTATTTTAAATAATTTTATAACTTCCCCCTTTTATTTTGAAATGTAATATTTCTTTTTTTAAAATATTTCAGCATTATCCAGAGCACATCAAAGGTCTCATATTATTAGGTGATGTGTACATAAACCATTTAAAGGATCTTGATGCTGCTCAGAAGGTAAAAAAATAAAACATTTAAATGTTTAATTAGCATGCTAGTTAATGTTATTTTTAATTGTTTGTGCATTGCAAGTACATCACTCTGTACCACTTACAAATTCTCTATTATGTTTACTGTCGAGTATTGTAGGAAACTTCTAATAACTGTTTCTGAATCCATTCAGAACAAGATTGAAATTTCTCAAAATAATGCCCTTTGAATCACTTAGTCATCATTCTACTCCATTCCTGGCCACAGGTAATTGCAAACTATTATTCATCCTCCAATTCATCGAAGGAAAAAAAAGTGCACTCAAGTTAGTTGAGAGATTAATGAGACATATTGATGAGATTTTAGAAGACATAGAAGCTTGCAGATTATAGGTTAAAATCGAAACTTACTTCCTGTCATTTTTTATTCCTATTATTAGTTTATGCTCTCTCTCTATATATATATCTATATATATCTTGTTCAAATGTTAACTCATTAATAAAATACTTTTTATTCATCCACTCAAGTTCAAATACATTGTTTTAAACTTGTAGTGGATGACACTTGATGTTAGCTTTTTCAAATATTAATTCATTATTTTTTTAAATTAATGAATAAACAGTAACAAACAAAAATAATAGTCCAACACCATAAAAAGAAAAGTTGCTTGTTGTGTCCCTGTAGCACAATGAATTGTGCATTAGACCTAATCTAAAGGTTGTGGGTTCCAATCCCACCTGGGATGGCTTAATTTCTGAGAGTGTGATTTCATTTTTACTATACTTTTTTGAGTAAATAGTGACAAATAAAAAAAAAAATCCAACACCACATGTAGGAAGGAAAATGGAAAATTGCAAGGAAAATCGCTTTCTAGTTTGTTACTTAATAGTGTGATTATGTCATATGTATATGCATATTTATATTAATTGTAACTATTTAATAAAAAGTAACTAAAATAAAAAGTTTTCTTTGTTGACCTAAGTAGGAATTGACTTAAAACTTTTTTTATATTACTTGTTTTATATTTTCTCATCTAATAGACAACCCCTACTTGAAGTGGGTGTGTTTCTACTATATTAGAATATGACAAATATTAATATAGACTCGGTTCTGTTAACCTGTAAGAAATCCTACACTGAGGTAGAACTGAAGATTGCCCCTTAGGCTGTTATAGGAGAAAAATTTCTTACAGAGCATTGGTTGCATGTGTACACTGGTGGTTCTGCTATCACTGCCGATCAAAATCCTGGGGGTATCAGTAGGGTTTACCCATGGCACTTTAGCCTTGATGATCCTTCTGTTTGTTATCACAATGCAAAAAGGATCATTAATTCTAATTTTAAGACTCATTTTCAAAAGTAGAATGGGATCTTAGTATGTGTGGTGGGGGGGGGATGTGGGTTTCCCAATGCAGTCTTGTTCGTTACAACCTACCTAGATCTGTCAGTATTGCCATTTTCAGTATTAAAACTTGTCATGACTACCTCATAAAACATTTGTATGCATTCAGTTTAGTAGATTTCCAAACTTGCCTTTATGTATTGTCAATCACATGTGTAGAGACCATTTGGGGTATTTGTTATTGACTTTTAAAATAGCAGCAGTTCATGTTGAAAATTGTTATAACTTTTATTGTATTAATGAACTGTATTAGGCTGTGTATCATAGAATTTATGGCAGTCATGCCCAAGTCTATCATAGACTTAAAAGAATGTTTGTACATATAATTTTTGTAAAATATTATTGTAATTATTGAGTCATTTTATGTGATTTTTGATATATTGTATGGCATTTTTCAATTTGGAATGTTTGAAATAGATTTCTTAAGCCATATCAGTTATTAAGTAAATCTTATTATTTGTAGGAAGTATTTTTCAAAGTCGGGCAAATTAGTGTTAGAATTTAATCCTTGAAATAAAAATTTCAAATCAGTGATTTTATTTCTTAATTGTCTGTTTTTTATATAAATATTTCTCCTTTAGATGTACGTGTTAAGAAAAAATGTGAATTTAATCTGATATAAAATTGAGTATGATAATTATTCATTATGTACATTTAATTTGTTCCAGTGCTATGAAAAGATCTTGGGTCTAGATCCCACAAACATTCAAGCCATTCACAACCTATGTGTAGTTTATGTTGAACGTGGCCTTTTACAGTATGCTGAAGCATGCCTACTAAAAGCAGTGTCTTTAGCACCAAAGGAAGAGTATTTGCTTCGACATTTAGCAATTGTACAAGCTCGTATTAGGAAGCAAAAGGGGGAAGATGAAAGTATGTCAACCAAGTCTTCAGACTTTTCCCAGGTGCAGCCTTCTCCATCAAGCATGACAAAAGTTTTTCAATCCACTCTACAGCAAGTTTCAAGCATTCCATCTAGTTCTATCGAATTATCTCACAATATAGTGTATTCTGAGTCTCCATCCGTTCAGACTAGTAGTCAAGTTCAGCTACCAATTGATAATGTTACTATTGAAAGATGATTTATTAAGACTTAGAATTTTGAGTATCAGAATTGTATTAGCTGCTATAGGTATGGTGCTAAAATTGGTACTTTTTCTGCTGAATGCATTTCAAGTTGACACAATTTTGAGATATGAGTAAAGGCAGCATCAACTCATCAAGTATTGTTTATTTCCTCACGTTTGGTGGAATTAGAAATATAAGTGGGGCTTGGATTTGATAGTCAGAATTTTCTGTATCATTTATTTATCAAGAATAATTTAATTAGGTAAAACTTTGCACAAAAAAACAATGATAATAATCCAATGGATTTGGAGTTTGAGAAATCTAGGTGATTTACTTTAAAATTACTAATGAATTATATTAATCAACTCCTTTAAAGGACTATGTTTAGTTTTCTTTTTTTAAATAATTTTTTGCTCTTAACAATGATTTTATTTATGACTATTATAAAATGATTGGCTGATTAAAAAAATATTATTAAAGATACTAATATATTCTTAAAATTGTATGAAAAGTTACAGTTGACTAATAAAATTTTTTAAAGCTACAAATTTTTATTTTAGAAAAAATAGTAATTATTACCTAAGAAAGTGTTTGTTTTTACCATTATACACTATCCATTTTTTTTAAAAATTTAAGTATATAAATGCCAATTTCCTTACTGAAAAAATTTTCTGTGATATTTTATCTTTAAAAGTGGAATTAAATACTTTTAAACTTAGGCTTAAAAATTAAATATTTTTTTTTCATATTTTATTTATTGGATGCCATACCAAGTTGTATTTTAGTACAGTTATTCATTCACTAAGAAACAAATGTTTCATTTTTATTCCATTAAGAACTCCAATAAATTAGTTTTAACAAGTTCTTATACCACTTATAAAATTTCAGGTAACTATGGATTGTACAAAAAACTGTAATGTCATGAACTGCCTATCTGTCTCATTTATTATTTTGTTAATCATTTTTTGAGATTTTCTTTAAAAAAAAACAAAAAATGCTTATATTTAATACTAATAGCAAGTAGTTAATTAATTTTTTTGATGCAGTTGGTGCTCTTCTCATCTCTTAATCCATGAATATGAGTACTTATTGTATCAGCTTGATGCTAGAACCAACTGATTTACAGTGTGGTCTGGTAAGAAATGCACATAATTCTCAATATAGGAAGCTATTTTTGTACTTGTGATATACATGGGAACTTAAAAATTTGTTTCTGTGCCTAAAGGAATTTTTTAAAGTGACAGAGCCACAGTATTTTATTACCAAGTGAATGTGCTGCTGTGTCCTTGTGTTACTTAAGTCATATCATGTACGTAATTTTACATTTTTAGTGGATCTTATTATTTTTTTTTACCTGCAAGTATTCCATTTTTGTACTTTACATTTGTGTACTGTTTGCTTCTTTCTTTTTTTAATAATCTCATTTATTTCTCTATTTTTGTCCAGATGTATATGATACAGGAGTTTGCAATTTAATGAATGTTATTATCAACTGATTAAATTTTATTGTAATTTGTTGACTCTGTGGGGAAAAATTTGTGGGGAATTGCGGGGAAAAATTATTTATTAGAGTTAAGTCTTAAGAAAATTTATAGATTTTATTATAGATTCCATAAATTAGAAAATCAATTTTGAAATTTATGAATCGAAAATGTATGGAAATCAGGTTTTCAAAGTTTTATGTATATAAATGAAAGTATTTTATTCTAAGATAGATAACAATGTCGAACTTTAATTGTGATACTCACAAAACTTCCATTTAGATTAATTAGTGTCTAGAATTGAATATGTTTGTTGATATTTCTAATTGACTCTATTGGAAAAATAACATATCTTTTGTTGTTTTCTGAAAGGAAAGAAAATTCTTAAATTCTATTTAAATCTCTCAAAGATATGTATACATGACAGCTGGTTTATGTGATGAAATACATATGAGGTATGAAAGGTTTACTTATTGACAAACTGTATTAAAATCTTTAACCCAGTTTATTGCTATTTTAGTACATTTGAAGTTACAGAAGTTTCTAATTTTCTGTACACTGTTGTATGCTTAATAGAAGACTATTACTGTATTGTGATATTATGCTACCCAAATTTAAAATCATATCTGTTGAATTTATGTATGATTTATTGTTTCTGAATGTTCACTAATGTGTGTTTCTCATTAAAATTTAGAGTTTATAAAATTGAGTCATTTTATAAATTTTAAATGCTTATATGTTATGTGAAGAGTAACATTTTTTCTCCCTTCTGCACAGGCTGTAAATGAATTTGATGATAAATATTCATTAATTTATTTAAATTAAAAGTAACTTTTTTAAGAATGAAGGGTGAATTAGTTTGTGTTTAAAAACTTTTCAAGCAATATACCAATATGTATATAAGTAAAGAAATCAGATACAAAATTCTATTTTATTCATGTTAATATAAAAGTTTTTAAGAAAAAAAAATCCAATAATGTGTTGTGCATATCAACTTATTAAAAAACCAGTTTTGAAAATAATGGAAAATTAAAGGCAACACATTTTGATAAACTTAGCAGTGTCGTTTAAACACAAATACCTTCTTCCAAATAAAATTTCATTCAAAAGATTTTATACTTAACCTTCTAATCTCAATCTTACTATATATACTCCTATGATATTAAAATATATTATCTTATTCTAATGCTACTGTGTAAGTCATGTTTCCTGTACAGTTTTTATTGTGCTTCATTTTCATGTTAAATATTAATACCTTATGCCATAATTCTCTTTTATCCATTGCACAATATGTTGTTTATATATAAGATTTTGTGAATGTGCTATTTGATTGTATTAGTAGAAATTTTTTATTGATGTATATTCCTTGTAATATTTTAATGTATTTGCTTATGATGTTTTTAGAAGAAGTTGAAAAGCGAATGTTTGGTATTGCATTTAGTACTTTAATAAAATTTATTTGCTTTTATTACATGTGACTTGTTTCAGAAATGGTTTCAACAGTCACAGTGAAAATTGAAGTTGATAAAGCCAATGCTTGAAATTGTTATTATTATTATTTAAATTTCTATTTAATTGAATTCATATAATTGATTTTTCTAACTTGGGTTTATATGTAAATATGTTTATTTGTTTTTTTGGAGGTGAAAAACTGTAATGTCTGCCAACTTTTATATTGCTATTGTTTTAGGTGTCATTATTACTGACACTTTCAAGTAATTCTTCTACAGTTCTAAATCAGTTATTAGTGGTAAAAGAATATCATTAGGCATTTAAATAATTTTTGCTAATTTGCTTAGAAGTAAGTTTTGAATTGAATTTTTTTTTTAAAAAATCACATAACTGGTATTTATAAAGATAAATTATTTTTGCATAACTAGCAGTTTAAATAAGATAAATAAGTTTTTAAAAATGTTTAATTTGAAGTCTGCAATATTTTTTTTTTTTTTTTGGGTAAACTTAAAGTGCTATTACTTTTTAAATCATTGACAAAAAGAGTTATTATTTTAATTTATATTTTGCAACTGATAAAATGTATTTTTTTTTCAGTTAAGGCAAGTTAAATTTGAGATTCAAGCATTATAACAACTTAAAAAATCATCCCGTCAACTGATTAAAATTTCAAATTTACTTTGGTATCATAATTTAGTATAAAGAAGTTGTTATTTATTAAGGTGTATTCATTGTTGAAAATTTTATGAAATGGATTATAATTTTTCACAAATGTGGATTAAGTATGCAATATCAATTCTCTTAAGTTTTAATTAAGGAAGCTTTCAAAGTTGGTGACAAAAAAGGAACAAAAGTAATTTTTGTAAATATTAGCACAATGTTTCATATAACTTTTGTAACAGACAAGGCACAAATTAATTTTCATAACATATTCAAATATGTGATTTTGTTTTTCATTTGTGTAACATTTTAATTTTATTAAGCTTTTGTACTTGTTATTTGCTAGTTTGATTTAATGTTTAGTTTTAATGGTTTTGTTTGGACTTATTACTATTTTATTGACTTGTTTCACAGTAGTCATTACTATTGAAGTATAATAAGCTTTATTTTGTGTTTTGGTGATTTTTTTACTTAATGTGACAGTTAGTTATATTTTTGTTTTTGGTTTTTATTGGTTTTATATTAGCACTGTTCATTATATTTCCATGATTGTTTTAAAAAATGACAATATTTCTAATGTATACAACTTTTTATGCATGAATAATATACCTTTTTGATAATTTTAAGTGTTTTTGTACAATTAGGAATCTTGTTTGATATTTTTATTATTTTTTCACATTGGCTTTGTACTTCATTCTTTGATATTATTTACTAAAAAATAATTTGTTTCTTCAGGTTGTAATTATATGTTTAATAATTAATATACCCTTTAAAATATTAATATTTTGTACTTATATAATATAAATATGTATGTCATTCATTAAAAATTATTCCTTGTTAGAATTTTTCTACTAAATTCCTGAATGAATTTTAATACTTGTTTGAAATTAAACTTGTTTCACAAATGCTTTGAATTCATAGTTTTTATTCAATTGGTTTACAGATTTGTTGTATTTTTTATATCCTTTGAAGCAAAATTTGTTTCAGTTCTATTCAGATTAACAGTTCAGATCTATGTTTGTCAACACTATTTTACGTACAATAGTTTTTAAAAATTGCAAATGATGTTCAAAAATGTATGTATATTTATAGTATATGTGAAAATACTTAATACAAGGGTGGCCAATCCACAGTACGTGTGCCATACTGTGGCACAGTTGAGTTGTGACATTGGCATGCAAAGACTTATTTAAGAATTACAAAAAATTAAAAGATAATAAACACTAATTCTGTACAGTTTTATTAAAATGTAGTTGTCTCAGACCAAAAAATATATCCATCAAAATTTTTTTTGATACATTTAATTCAATCACTATTAAAATTATAATATAGAGTTATGTGGAATTTTAAAAAGTTGGACCAATTATAGCAATTATCCGAATTTACATGATTTGACTTTCAGCTATTGTAGTTTGGATCAACATGTTTGTGAACAAATTTTTTCTTTTATGAACATAAATATTGCTCAAAATTCAGTGATTCACACCTAAATCAACCTAATTATGTTGGTGTCTTCAAGAACTAATTCTAATAATAGAAGACTTAAAAAAACTACAATTTCAAAAACCAAATTAAGAAAGTACTGACTGTTTAATAATTATTTAGAATTATATGTTTTAAAAGTAACTCTTTTTTTTATATTATATCTATCCTAACTGATTTAAACCTTTAAAAAGTTTATTTACAATTAAACTCTACTTTTGTCGAATTTATTTTTAAATTTTCTATACTTAGACTGTTATATTTGCGTAAAAATTCCATAATAAACCTATAAGTAACATATTTTCACATTCACATGTTTTTTGTTTGTTGAAAACATGGCATGTGGAAGTGGCATGCATAATTTTTTTTTTTTTGTCAGATAGTGGCACTCTGCCCAAAAAGGTTGACCACATCTGACTTAATATGTCACATGTGTGTATGAAAATACATTATATATACTTGTAAGCAAAAATGAAATCTGAAAATGCATATTATAATAATGGTAAGCAACAAAAGAAATTCCTCATACAATGTAAAAAAAGTGCATGCTTACAGATTTTTTTTGCAAAAATTGAACACAAAGAATAATAAAAAAAAAGTCTATTGCATGTTACCTTGTCTACAATTAAAAAGTACTGAAACAAGACCTGTATGAATATTGCACACAATTTCTGTTTTTTCATTATTATATAATTAGAATAATATGTAGCACATAAATGTGATCAGATACATTTGTTAAAAAGTATTTTGTTCAGTAAATTCAAATTACTATTTACAGAACAGAATACAATTTTAAAAAAAAGAAAGCATATATATGTTTAAAAAATTGCATTTTTTCCCTTTTTTATAATGAAATTGTAAAATTTTAACCCTTTTTTTTCTCCTTACACAATTTCTATTTCAAACCTCTGTTTTGATTTATTTTCTGGTTCTGGAGTATAAATGCAATTTGCATCGAAATCGGACAATATATCCGCTAAAGTGATCTTCAAACTGCGTTCCCTGAAACCCCAGGGTTCTACTAATCAAGCCTAGGGGTCCCATGAGTTAAAAAATGAAAAAGAAAATTTTAAATCTGTATGCAAAACAGATTCGTGTGTTCTCTATTAAGTTCATACAAACATGAAGTTTCTAAATCCTTGTTTCCCAACGCAAGTCACTTGTCCCACAGGGAAAACTTTAAAAAAATTTGCGTTTCTGGACATCCTTTTTTTTACCTAATTTGTTACAACTTTTAATCCTTTGCATATGCCAGCTTGGGAGCCATAACAGGAGGTACACTATGGCAGAAATTAAATTCAACAAAAGTGAGAAAAGGACATTTGTGTTCTATGACATTTTTTTAGAGGAAATGGTGGTAGAATGATTCACTGAAAGATTTCTTCTGGGTATAAAGTTGTGGGAAACTTCTTAGATCGAATACACAATAATCTTCCACAAAATTTTTGATTAGCATTCATATGTAATGAAAAAAATTTGTGTGTGTGCCTCATATTGAAAAAAAAAATCTTCAAGGGCTTATAAAAACCAACAAAATTGCATTTAAAATTTTGAATAGTAAAGAGCTTTAAAGAAGACATTCAATGATTATTTATTATATGCAAAAGAATTCTAATAACAATAACTGTGGTCGAAATTGATACAAAAAGTGGTTATGATAACTTTTAATGCAATAACTTGGCTTTGTGGTTAGTAACAAATGAAGAAATTGATAATTGTTAAGTATTCAGTTTGTATTGCTTCGAATTGTTTGAGAAGTCAAACTAGCGTCAATGATGATATGTGTTGTAGATTTTCGAATGACTTTGTTTTTGGAAAGGATTCTAGAAGTTTAAATCTTTTTACATAATGTGATATTTTTTAAATCATTACTAAAAAAAACAGTTTTTAATATTTTTGTTACCATAAAAACTATTTTTTAAATATTTCTGTAAACTAAGAATAAAGCTTTAGGCTTTTTTCTTATCTCTAGTCACTTCAGGGCCCCGGTATCCAAAATTTCTGATAACGAACTCATGGCCGCTGCTGTCGAATTGTAAGATGTTCTAATGGCTCTGAACTCCCTCCCTGTAAAGAATCATAAGTGTAATGTGTCGCTCGAAATCCTCACACTGACATGTTGTGGAAGTTTGGAGAGTGGGGTACCACATCAAGGCGTCGTTCTCATCACTTGGCATCGGTTCAAAATTAAAAGGTACTTCACTCACCCAGCAGCCCTCGTAGTTTCAAAGTTTTACGTTAATTACCGGCCATTACGTTAATTAATGATCTTAATCAATATCGCGCACACTGCCATTTTGTGAGGCACTTTTTGATAATTAATGATGGATATTTTTAATTGAATTAATAGAATTTTTAAAGAGGTTGCATGTTTAAGAATCAAAGAATTGTAAAGAAATCATTAACAACGGTAAATCTCACTATTGACACTCTCTAAACAGAAATCATCAATAATAAACATTATACGTGTATTTACATTATGGATTCACCCGAATATTTGCATATCAATAAAAGAAGGTGAAAGTATAGCGATGATTATTCAGTTTCATTTAGACGGGGAATTAAAGTGGACTGTGTGTAGTTGTAGCAATAATCATAAACAATAGCTTGAATACTGCTAAATGAAAAAAATATATGAGAGTGGAGTTTCATCATCGAACGCAAAAACTTAAGGAATATTTTCAACGTAAACGCGCCAGACTAAATAAAAAAAATATATGTAAAAATATTGTTCCTCAAAATATTTGCAATTTAACAGATAAACGTTTCATAAAGTTATTTTTCCGTATCAGTTATTGGATTAGTGGAGAATTGGTGAAAAGATAATAAACCTGTATATTAAAGACGTGATATCTTGAAAATTTGATAACAAATACGAGGGTTACTCTGATGTTTTTGAGGTACGCGCAGGCGAGAAGTTTAAAAAAAATTAACGATTTAATTTGAAAATACGAAGTATTTTAACACACCAGATGACTTTTTACTGACTTACTTCAAGTTGTTTAGCGTAGAATAAATGGGGAGAAAATGGAGTTGACGCGAGAATATTATCGTGCTTAGATTTTCTATGATTTTAAAGCTGGATTAAAACGAAAGAAATGCTTTCAACGGCTGCAATTAGCATTTGGTGATGAATCTCCATCTCGTGCTACTGTATTCAGATGGTCGCAATTCTCTTCAGGATGAAGAACACACAGAAAGGCCGCGGTTGGCAGTAATCCCGGATAATGTGCCTACCATAAGAAAAATGTTAATAGATGATAATCGATGTACGTACCAAATGATGCAGAAGGAACCTATCATTGGATCCGCAGCCATACACAAAATTATTCATGAATTACCATATGGAAAAAGAAATTTTCCGTTGGGTTCGCCATAATCCAACTGATCACCAAAAAGAGGAGCGTGCCAGAATCATTAAAGAAACCCTTAACTTGCAAAATGATGATAAATACCGCATCCTTTTTAAAATTGTAATGGGTGATGAAACGTGCGCGTATATACCGTTTTTTGACGTTCCAGCACATCAAGAAAGCAAAGTATAAGTTTTTGAAGATGATCCCATGCCGACAATGGTGAAAAGACAAAGAGCAATAAAAAAGTTATATTTGCTGTTTTCTTCAGAAGTACGGCATTGGTCAAAACCATCAAGTTGGAAGGACAGAAAACAGTAACAGCAAACTGGTATGCTACTAAATGTCTTCCAGAAATTCTCCAAGAAGTTAATGTTAGGGGACTAATGCTTCCCATCACAATGCATCTTCCCATAAAGCCTGATTAACAGTTGAGTTTCTTAAATAAAAACAAATTAAAGTGATAGAACACATCCACCTTATTCTCCGGATCTACCAATGTGTGACTTTTGGTTTTTCTTTAGTCTAAAAAAGAACTTAGTGGACGTCGTTTTCATTCAAAGGAGAGATTGATGTGGCTATAAATACATTTTTTTCACCAATCCAAGAAACGAATGGTTTCAGGCATTTAATCAGTGGAAAATTCGTCTACAAAAGTGTAATGATGCTAGAGGAGAGTACTTTGGCCACTCCTAAAATTTTGTAAGTATAACTTTAAAAGCCTAAGAGTATCTCAAAAATTTCAGAGTGACCCTGGTATTAGACAAATTTGTAACATGCCACTCTCTGATACAATCATCGTACAATTAATTGAGCTTTTCGTATGTTTTGTAAAGAAGAATTTAATTTTCCTTTAAAATCAATTCTATAAATTTATCATGCAGTTGAAGAATCAGCATTGCTGTTGGAATAGCCATTTTAAAATTTTTGGTTCGTTCTTTTAACAGTGTATGTTAAATTTTAACTTTGTTTTATTGAACCTTTAAAGGTTCAAGGCGGGAGTATTTTAATTGAAGGATGGAAACGGGTAAAAACGCCTGTGACGCGGCTCCGACCACGCCTTGTTTTTGGAGTGTAACTGTTTGTATATAGTGTGGGTAAAACAAAGAGCTTTCAGCACTCCACTCTGTTGTGTTTTCTTGAGTCGTGTCTATTCATTTTAGAGTTCTTGTCTATTGACCACTTTTAGTGCAAACAAACATTTAAATTGTATTACTTGTATATTGGTTTTAAAATTTTAGAAAAATTTATCTTGGCCCATCAAACTTTCTTTTTGTTTTATTTTTGGCCCATGACCGAAAAAGTTTATCATCCTTGGCCTAATATGTAAGTACCCGAAAGACTATGAAGTAAGCGAAATAAGAAACGCGCCCGGGCGTGATGGAATTGCATGACAACATATAGATTCGTACTTGTGTGAATCCACGTGGTGACGTCTACTTAAGAAAAACTCATTTGTCGTGATTTTGAACGCAACTACTGCATTTTTGCCATCTAAATATTGTAGTTATTAGATCTTTCGTTTATTTCAAGTGTGTATGCATTTTTTAAAATGCAATATTTAATTCTTCTAAATCTTCACCAATTTATTTGTATTCCGCTGTAGGCCTATCAGACGCGGTTTTAAATCACGCCAATCAAGCCTTGAGACGGAAAGTATTTTATTCAAGATGCACAAAAAATACAAACGCACAAAAAATACAACCGCCTCGCACAAAAAATAGTGAGTTGTGAAGAATAATAAAATATTACTGAAACTTAATGAAGCAACTGAGAACTGTAGAACTACAACCGTTTAAAAAGCTTAAAAAGTGGAACAAGAAATGTACTTACATTTTCTATGTAAAATAGCGCTGAAGAGTATAAATACCAGGATGAAAAAATTGAATATCAAAAATTTCAAAATGCTGAAAGAAAAATAAACTAAAAAAAAGGAAAGCAGTAAAAAACATTAAAAAAAAATTGAGGCAGAAAAGAACTAAGTAATGAAAAAAATTGATGAGTTTATTGTAGGAGGTGAAAAAAATTATGAAATCTTTTTAAAAAAATAAAACAGAAATTCACAATTTGCTACCATTAAAAAACAAGAATTCTGCCTGACTGATTTATCATTATGTCAGCTAGAATTCATACCATAAGATTCATAATGAAAAATTCGGTCAGCCAATTTATTACTTTTTTGAGAGACACAGTTGTTATGTTTTTATCATATACATCAATAAAATCTTAACTAAGATTGAAAAAAAATTAAATCCCTTAAAAAAAAGAAATTGACCAAAACAATGTATTTGGTAAACATAGTATTCCTCAATAATTTAAAGCGAAACTCTCATACTCTTTAAAACTGTAATCGTGGTACTCACCAAGTATTTCTAGTATATCCATTACGAACGAAAATAACAAGAATGGAATACTGCAACAAAATAGTGTCCAATATAGAAACGTTTTTTATACGGTCACCTTAATATAAAAATTATATTAAAAAAAAACTAGGATCATATACAGAAACGCTGTAGAAAGCATATTACCCCAAACGGTACAAATCAATATAACTATATTGTAATGTTATCCCCCAATCAATTAGTACTTTATATACACACTCCAATGTTAACGAAAAATAAATTAGTATCTTTATGTACACGAAAGCCCAGTGGTTAGTGCATCGCGCATCCACACCGCAAGTCCGAAGTTCAAACCCCGGAATGTGTGTGTGTGTGTGGGCAAGGTTGAATTAGCTTTTCATCCCTTCAGTGGGTCGATAAATGAGTACCAAGCTTGCTTGATAACTTTTATAACTGGTGGTTTCGCGTCAGAGTGACCACCTGACCGGAACACATTCGTTCATGCACCTCAGGATCCAAGGTCATGTATACAGGGTTAGGCACAGTAGGCCTTGGCCCTAATGGGCTGTTGCGCCACTGAGTTAAGTTATATACACGATTGAAAACTATAGCACTATATTCTCCTAAATTTGATACACTTTTATAAGAAATGCCTGTGTATTTTTGCCTATTTAAAGGGAAATGTTATGTTTCCTTTAAATATTACCCAATATTTTAAAAATAATTTTATACCTAGATAAAAAAAAAGAATTTAAAATTTTAAAAATTGTGACGTTTTATAAATTTTTTCAAAAAAATTATCCAGTACTTTTTATTAAATAATTCAATAACTATATGTTGCATGCATCATTTTAATTACACATGCATCTGTGTAATTTTTTTTATATATATTTAAGAAATGTTTCTGAAAAAAAAATGGTATCCAAATGAAAATATGTATTTCGATATACTAAAATAATATCTAGTTCTAGAGAATAACTCAAGTATCATTATTATAGGCATACAAAAAAATCTGAGCTCCATCATAAATATTATAAAAGTATATATCATAAAAAGGAAGTCTATTTTTTATATATATATTTTACTGTTTTGGCATGCCCTGGAAGCTTAAAAAGTTGAAGATTTGAAATAACATCTCATTGTATGGATTTTAATATTTCATTTCTATTTAATTAGAGAATGGAAGTTAAAAGAATTCAGCCTTTAATAGCTCAACCACTTTTACTAACACATACGTACGTTGTTGATATCATAGAAGATACCACTACTGAGATGCATCATAAACTATCTATTCATTTGAAAAATATCTAGACATAACTAAAAAACAAATGCAAGTTCATTAATACTGCCCAATTGCGAACCGCGATTATAACATTAGAGTTTTTCTGAGTGGAAACTGCGGAATCTGACATTTGTATTGTATTAGCTTTACCGAGTCTTCAAAACCGTCTTCATTTAGGTAGCTCTCGTTTTTCTTGTGTCATACAACTTTACTTCTCTTTCAATGCCGTCCTGAAGCTGACATTCTTATTTTATCCATTTACCCTTACTTTGTCTTTGGACATTGTCCTTGCTTAGGATGCTGACGCTTTTATTGTATCGACCTAGTTTTACCTTGTCTTAAAAATCCGTCCCTAATTAGGAAGCTTACGTTTCTACAGTATATTTACCCTGTCTTAAAAAACCGTCTCCGATTAGGAAGCTCCCGTTTCTATTGTATCTTTACCCTGTCTTAGAAAACCGTCTCCGATTAGAAAGCTCACGTTTCTATTGTATCTTTATCCTATCTTTGTACACTACCCTCGCTAAGGAAACTCACGTTTTTATTGTATTCACATAACTTTATCTGGTCTTTGGATGCCGTCTCAGACTAGGAAGTTCACGTTTTAAATATGTCAACATAGCTTTAAATACTGCTCTGTCTTTAAACACTGTTTCCAATTGTGGAAGAATTATTGAAATAATTTGTGCTCATTTCATTAAAAAAATACTCGTATTATCTTTGAGTAACTTAAGTGTAAGAATTCGCTGCAGTAATCCCGTTTGTCAAATGTGTCGATCCTTTACCTGATTATTATCTCTGCTTTTCATGTACGTTAGAAAACTTAAAATTGCTAATGTCATGTAGATATTTTAGTTGATTTTGGCTTTGAGTTGTTGTTCATGAGTTTTAGAGAATTAATAACTGAAGAATTGAGGGTTTTTAGAGTTTTTACTCTCCTTTTATGTTTTTTAGTGTTATTTTTGGGATGTTAAAACAATAGATTGAATTGACTAATCACAATTCTGATTTTGAGTTCCATAACAGAATACAATTTGATAAAAAAAAATATTAGTGTTAGTCTTATAATTTAACCCCGGTCACACGTTTTTTAAAGTTTTAAATATTAAATCACTTTTAAATAATAATTCTCCAGTTAATTTTTAATTTCCTTATTAATGATAAATATTTGTTCCATCAATCTATCTTCCTTATAAAGTGGTTGATTTGTAAAAGCTTAAAAACAAATTTTTTTCTTAAATTTCAAAAAGTTTAAATATTTTTAAACACAAACATGCGATTCATACCAATTAAAATTTCTTCATTTCTTTTAAACCAAACTTGATAGATATAGCTGTATTGTGTTCAAGTTTTGAACTAGATAACTATAATTTGTGTGAAGTTTTATTTAAATACGTTGAATGCCAGGTATATTTATAGATGCAAGGTTGTCCATGCTTAGTAACACTATCGAGAACAAAAGGCAGTTTAAAAACTGTGTGCTAAAATAAAAGGAAAAAAGAACTTCGTACACTTAAATAATGGAAATTTTACTCTTATATTGGCACCTAAAAGTCATGGAATACTTCAGAAATTTATAAGAAAAATCCCGTAGTTGGATATCCAAAATTTAACTTAGGAAAAATCAATATCTTACCCTATAAACTGCATTTAAATGTGAATGGTAAAATCTTTTTTTATTTTGTTTTTGAAGTTCAATAAAAATAAAAATGTATACAAGAAAGGAAAAGAGTGTCACATAAAGGTAATCGAACATCGATTTTTCGAATTTTGATTCTCATACTTAAAAATATTTATCAAATATCAGTATGCTTAACAATTTTTTTTTAATTCTAGCATTCAGTTTATGTTTGAAGTATCGTTTGCAGTAATTTTGTTTCTTTACGTATAAAAAATATTCCGCTCAGTAAAGAAAGAAAGCAAAAATGCAATTCGACTTTTTATTTTTCTTATAAGTGTGGGATAACACCTGCTAAATTAGTAATTTTATCCAGCTAGATTGCTTACTGTTTGTTTATAAAGCTTCTTAGAGAAAGGGAAATGGAATTTAAAACAAGAGTAAAATTGTTTGCTCGATAAACCTAACTCAAAAAAGGAGAAAAGATTTATGGTTAAAAGAAATGTGAAGAATCAATGTTTGAACTCTTTAAAATGCAATCAATAGTTTTCCTTTTTAATCTCATTGGACAAGTACTCAGATCAACTGGTTTCAAAAGCCATTCTACGAGAAATAAATTTGTGTGAGTCCAAAGGAATATATATATATATATATATATATAAATATAATATATATATAGAGAGAGAGAAAATTGAGACTTAGTTTCCCAAATGCAATGATAAAACAGCTAATATTTTATTGGACTCATTTGTTATTTGCACATGAGAGTCAATTTCCCATTTTTCATTCTAATAAGCATATAAAAGAATGGAGAAAGGATGGATACACCAACAACATTTACTTGAAAAACCTTTATCAACGCAAGGGGGAGCAAAAACAATATATAGAATTAAATTAAGTGTAGTATAAGAAATGCGACAGCATACAACTTCAACAAAGCTATACTTTGAAATTTTGTGCAAAAAAAAAAACAAAAAAAAATGCAAGCATGTATATGCATCAATATATATGTGTCAGTAAATATGCAAGGGAAGGTGAGACCATGAGCCCAAAGTAATATTATTGACGAGTAAAATACATTAATTTTAAGTTATAACTCATTAATGAGAAATCCTGTAATTTTCTTTTTGCTCCCTTTATATAAAATGCATATAACATGATGATCTACTTTAAGTATTTTCTAAGATATATTCTTCTAATTGTAGGATTGGGTTCCCTCAAAACACGTAATAGGTCTACAGGTGCCATGATTTGATAAAGTTTGAGGTTCACTGCTTTAAGTCATTAAAAAAAAAATTTAATTGTCCTCAGACTTGTTTTTTTTAAAAAAAAAATGTAAGCATTCCCGATAATTTTTGTTTGAGTTTGATTGATTAGTTAAATTGCATTCCAAGGCAACCATTGGCTATTGGTAACACGTACCTCGCAAAGTTTTGAACAGCGGTTATATATATAAGCTATAAATATTATTTCAACAATCCATTACTTAAAAACTCAGTTGGTATTGCATTATGACACAAATAATGCTAAAACACACACACACAACTTCCAACACTCAAAAGTATTGTGCTATCAATGCGATAAATGAAGTATAATCCTAGTTTATAAAGAGTTGTCTTCATCTGAGCTGCATTGAGTGGATGTTTAAAAAGTATTTGGAGGTGGAAAGACTAGAAACCAGCCAAAATGTGGTGACGTATTTATCAAACAGACAATAAAACACTTTTTTATAGTTTTTCCAGTTAGAAGCATCATCTGTTGACGAATTTTGTAACTAATTTTGAAACCCATCGAGAATAAATTCCTGGTTACCGAAGTAGAATGTAGCAAATTTATCTATCACCTCTTCCACGTTTTTTAAAAAAAAATTCAAATTGTTGAACATTTTGACAACACTTAGTACCTTAACTCTGCTACAATCAAATGTATTAAATTTTTAAGGGTGGGGCATTTGTCGTCTATATATATATACACTATCTGGCCAAAAGTTTCCTGACACCCAGTGGTATGGACTTAGAGCGTCCTGAGGCACATATTAATATGATGTTGGTCCCCTTTTTGCATGGATGACAGCCTGCTTACGTTTGGGAAGACTTTCCACGAATTTTTGATAGGTGACCATAGGAATTGCCTTCTAGGCGTCCATCACAGTTGAAGTGAGTGCTTGCAGTGAGGATGGTCGATTTAGCTGGCTACGTAACCTGCGCTCTAATTCGTCCCAAAGGTGTTCTATGGGATTTAGATCGGGGCTCTGAGAAGGCCAGTCGAGTTTTTGAACACCCATTTCGTCAAACCACGTCTGTGCAAGCCTCGATGCGTGAATGGAGCAATTATCCTGCTGGAAGAGAGATATGGACCTTCCCCGAAATATTGCCATAGTGTTGGGACTGCAGAATTGTCCATAATGTCCACATATATCTCAGAGTTCATGTTTCTAATCACAGGAACTAACGGACCCAGGCCAAATCAAGAGAAACATCCCCAAATTATTATGCTTCCAACACCAAACCTAACTGTCGGCACAATGCAGTCACTAAAGAAACGTTCGCCGGGCATCCGCCAAACCCAGACGCTTCCCTACGACAGCCAGACTATAAAGCGAGATTCATCACTCCAAAGAACAGTTTTCCACATGTTCACAGTCCAATGACGATGAGTTCTACACCATTGCAATCGATGCTTCGCATTCTGTGGAGTGATGTTTGGACTCCAGCACGACACTGGAACCTCAAGTTTTTTAACTCTCGACGGACAGTCCTGTTGCTAACACTAATTCCTGATGAACTTTTTCGAACTCCTGAGAAATTTCCACCAACGAGGACTTGCGATTTTGTTTCACTACTCTTTTCAGAGTTCTGCGGCTGCGTTCACGAAGTATTTTCGGACTACCGGTTAATTTTTCTGCCGTTTCATTGCCTCGACGTTTCCACTTTACAATTACATTCCTCACAGTGGATTTAGGCTTCTGTAGAATCTCCGCAATCTCACGAACTGATTTCCCACAAAGGTGGTATCCCTCTATACTGCCACGATCAAACCCACTAAGCTCTTTTGATTTCCTCATTGCCTCACAAACGCATAAATACAATCTGACAAACCACTACCAACTCTTTTATAGCTTTCAATTACGTATCAAATTGCGTCATTCGCTAGAACCACTTTTTTAAAGGGTGTCCGGATACTTTTGGCTAGATAGTGTATATATATATATATATATCTCACTTGTCATTTCATTCAATAAATTTCGAATATTGCTGAAGTTCATAATTGACGGTAAGCTAGATATAATACAAATAAAAAAAAAAAAAAAAAAAAAAAAAAAAAAAAAAAAAAAAAAAAAAAAAAAAAAAAAAAAAAAAAAAAAAAAAAAAAAAAAAAAAAAAAAAAAAAAAAAAAAAAACGAAGCATAAGAATAAAAGACATAATGTTTGGTGGCATTGGGAGCGAATTGCTTAACTTTCAAACGGCAGTTAATGGATTAATTATAAACCGAAAAAATTATCAAGATAATTGTTAAATTTTGCATATAACTTTAATTATGACAATAACATGGGTTTTCGGTATTTATTAAACTTGTTCTTAACTTAGTTTTGTTAAATTAATTATCAAATACATTGTGCAGTATTCATACATCTTTAAGTATATTATATCAGGTAAATGTGTATTTTATTTTTTATTATGTAGAAGGTATTCTGTTTACTTTCAGTAAATTAGTAATTTTTTAAAATAATCTTTTGTCTTAGACTTTTCAATATGCTCGCACCCGCCTCGTAGAGTTATCACGCCCCCCCCCCAAGTAGGGCACGCCCCACAATTTGAGAAACGCTGTCCTAAGTTAACCAAAACGAATCTAATGTAGGACGAGAGTGCTAGATAATTCTATATAATGTTTGCACTTTCAATATTAAGTTATAAAAAGTTCATGAAAAATTTCATATTATTTCGTAAGAATGGAGTATGATTTTAAAAACAGCTTAAATATAACGACTTTTTATCAAATAAATCTTACCATTTTTAATTTAGATATTAAGTGTCAAACTCGCATTACTATGAACAAGAAAAGAGCTGATGTTTTCATTATCATTTGTCAAGAAAACATATGAGTACCTTTTTTTAAAAAAAATATACAAAAAATTTAAGTTTGTTTTTCTTTTTTTTGGATAATATTGTTTATTTCCGTTTCTTATGTGCTCTAAGGAAAACCCCACCAATCCTTCTTTCTCTAATCATTACACCAGTACTGTTTCTTTAATATTAGTTTGGCAAAACCAAATCATCTCGCAATTGTGACCTACTATCAAATTAGAAAATCGACACTAAAAGTGGCACAATACTACTGTTAAAAATAGATAAACCTTCGTATTTTAATTATATACAAATCAATTTATATGTTTTTGAATATTTTTTTGAAAAATAAGGAAGAAAAACTCTAATATGTCAAGGTCAAGCCCGATATATTTTCTGATTTATTTGTTAAATCTCGAAACAGTGAAGACTAAGAAAAGTTGCTATGTCAAAAAAGATGGAAATCACGGAGTGAACACAACTGGCCAAGATTTGTAAATGATTCGAAAAAGGCAGCAAGAGATAAGGGAAGTGACTGGGTGATTTCACGATAATCACGAAGCCTTGAAGGTGAGGAACAAAAGTTAAGAAACTGGGAATCATCTTAGAGGGAACGTGCTGTAATTGAGATACAAGATATTTCCACCAACATAAGCCATTTCTACCGACAAAAGTTCTTGAAGGATTACGTGATCGCACTTATGTTAGGAAAGTGGTTTTTCCATCATAACATAGTAGACAGATGTTTTAAGTCAATGTTTGTGGCGTAGAATTTTGGAAGAATATACGCCAATTCTAAAGGGTGGAAGTGCCATCAGTGGGAAATCAACACTTCCGAACCGAGGAATCCTCAAACAAATATTGAAGGTCATTTAGTCCACTACCATCAAAAATTGGCTGCACGAAAAGAATGAGGTCTTTGCTGCTATTACTTATATCGGCCTCAATGATTTTCGGTGAATGGATGAGCGTTATTACTTCGTTCAGAAAACTGTCATATTTCCACACAACTGGCGCTTTAACTTGCATTGATGTGGAGGTAGAACTATATACAACAAGACCAAGTGACTCATAGTTGAGTCAGGGTCGTAGCTACCGCCGTAGCAGCCATATAGATGATACGGGGACCTCAATCTACAGGGTCCCAAACATGTGTAACTGCAGCCCCACTAATAGGACTCTCACATCTAAAAAAAAGGCCTCGAAGGATTTTTCATACAGGGGCCCTCTCAGAACTAACTACGCCTGTGGATTGAGTTCTCCAATGAGTGATCCTTCTGTTTAAGAACTGATAGTTACCCCTTACGTATCTGACGTCAAAGTGGCAACAGTTTCAACATTACTGCAACTGCGGAAAACTGCAATGTTTGTTTATACTATATCATGGTTTTGCATGCCTGTTAGTCAGTCAGTATTGGCGACACTATGATGAACCAGCAATCGATGGATGAAGTTCCATTGTCGATTCATCGTATAAGGCTAAATAGATCTCCCGTCATGCAGGTATATATTCAATAATATTTATCTATTAGATAAATCTCAGATTTTAACAGCCTTTATCAACCAACAGGTATTGTAAAGTACCTAGATACTTCCTTTAATACCGATGCCCCTGTTTATTTCAAGTCTTGTGTATACTACAGTGCTTCTCAAACTTTCAATATTTGCGTCCCCATAATTTTCATTGCGTTTCCCTCCCATAGAAAATATCAACGTATTTAATTGAATAATACTACAGTTTGACACTAACCTCTTAAAGCGACTTTAACCTCTTAAGTGCCACCAATTAATGCTCCTCAGCCAAAGCATTAATTGCCCCTGGCATATATATTCGTCTTTCCGAAGAACGATCTTTCCTGTACACTGCTATCCATAAAATTTTCCCGGAGGATTTGGATTGCAATAAAAGGACCTTGACAATGTTTGCGAAGTATTTACTTATTTATTCCTTTTTTTCTCCACCCCCGAACATCACATACGCGCGCCCATGTGGAAAACAGTAGCATTGGGAAAAGAATAACGTAACTTTTAATCATCAGTTAAGGGATTAATTATAAACCGAACAAATTATCAAGATAAGTATTAATTTTTGCATATAATTTTATGTATGATGCCCATGGAGTAACTGATAATTATTAAACTTGTTCTTTTAACTCAGGATTGTTAAATTAATTATAAAATACATTATGCAGTACTGATACATTTATAAGTGTGAACTGTGTTATGTCAGAATGTATTTTGTTTGTTTATTTTCAGTAAATTAATAATTTTTTGAAATAATCGTTAGTTTTCGACTTTTCATTATGCTCGCACCCCCTCGTAGAGTTATAACGCCTGCATAGGGGCGCGCGCCCTACAGTTTGAGAAACGCTATACTATAAGCGTGGACAGCAACTCCAGATGTTACAGCTGCGTGAGGTGGCCGTGTGGTAGCCTAGTGGTTAGAGCATCGGACCCCAGACCGGAAGGCCTGGGTTCGATGCCCGATGCCACCAAATGCCCGCCGAGTACAAATCGGAGAACGTGCTCGTTAAATCTGTGGGTCCGAATGGTGTCGCAATCTATCGTGTTGCGTGAGCAAAATCGCACTGTCACCCTCTTGGGGGGCTCAAAGCTTAGGCTAACGACAGGCGTAAAATTCTAGCCCTTAGCCGCGATGAATTTCGTGGACCTTGATCTGATGTTACTGTCGATCAGGTGGCATAAGCAGCAACAACAACAACAACACAACTGCGTGAAACGTAAGCTGCAACTACTGTCCTAAGTGGATAAATTGTGGCAAATGGTCGATGTTTTGTCCGACTCCCAGGTTTTAACTTACCCATTTTTAGACCCCCTCCCTCCAAATAGCTATTTTGTATCACCACTTGCATTAATCCTACGACCTATACCGATGATTTTGTATTGTCGCTCACTGCATTGTCATATTATTTTGAAATAAATATCACTTATGGTTTGACGGTATCTGACCCTTTTACCGATTTTTCTCACTTAATAATCTCTTATTCCTAGTTTTGAATATTTAATATCACACAGAGTATTTAAGCTAAAGAAAATAATATAGCATTTCGCAAATAATCTGACATTTTAAAAAATAGAACTAAATTGGAAGTAAAGACGATCAAAAACTTAAATTAATTAAGAAAAAAACCTCATTGCCGCAACAAATCAAGTATTTTATACTTAATAAACGAATGTAATAAAAATAATTTTTCATTTATGGAACAATCTATTTTTACATTTATAATAAGGATCGTATTAGGCGTAATTTGTTTCCAAGCATTTAATATGGATTGAATGTGTACTCTAATCCCAAGAAAAGAATTGCTAATGTCTGTAGAAAACGAACTTTTAATGAATAAGTAAGAACACGTTCGTTTCTTGAAAGATTGAAATATAATCATTTAATGAAATCTAAATAAAATCTTTCAGCGCCTCCGTAAAATTGTTACAATGTAAGCAAAGTCGGAAATCAAAACAATGTATTTAGTCGGATCTCTATTTAGTGAAGTCGCTAAATCCCCTCAAAAAGTTTGTTCTGCGGAAAATTCGTTACATAGAAATTCACATCTTTTAATGTACTTTAGAAACCACGTAAACAAGTTTTAAATTTATAACTATATTTTTTTAAAAAAGTAATTATTCACACTTTTTTTGTAAATTAATATCTATTTATTTTATAATTATTACCCATCTAAAAGTAACATGCAAGGAAAATAAGAAAAAGAAGCATTGTCCAGGAATACATTGTTTCAACTTTAAAAAATAATTTTACATTAAAATTAAGGAATTTTAATGACACATTTTCTAATTCTAAGCCTACAAGTAGTTTTAAACATATATTATTTTATGACCTCTAATTTTAAGCATACATTTCTTGCTTTGTCCTTAAATTTAATTACTAATAAAATCTGTTAGAGGTTCGTAAAAGGGATGTCCGACTGTATATATATATCCTCTTACTCAATGCGTTGTTTACTAATTAGATTGCGTAATAATGAATACAATTGATTACAATGATACAGTCTTTTTATGTTATTCTCTGAAATACATCTGTTCTAGAAAACTATGTTAATAAAGACTTTTTTGATGATTAATAGATTTAAGAATTGTATATTCAGTCATAATACTTTATATAATATAAAAGGCAATGCAACAAGAAGTAGTCATTTGAATGAAACGAAACTAGGTAGGTATGATGTATCGAACACACTAACAGTGTTATAGAAATAGAATTTGTTAAGAAAAATAGGGTTAATAGCACATAAAAAAAAGAAAGGAAATGAAAAATCATAATGCGAGTTGACTATCAGATGATGCAAGTTATGAGAACGGGCTTTGACTCGTACAGTTCACGGATATCTTATTATGAGATTACTGTCCCTACACGTTTCAAGTAGTGAGGTTAAATCAGTATGACCTAAGAATGATTGTAACCGAAACGATCACTGTTTTGGGAAAGTGTGACGATCATGCCGGGCCATTTAAGTGTCGATGTCAAACGAAGGCAATCAGCAGAAAACTGTGATGTGTGCATCAGGGCGATATTATATAGAGATATTATGCCATAGTCCATGAAAGGAAGTGTTGCATTACGGGACATAAAATCTTGTGCTGAGTAAAGTTACACAGATGACCATCAAGGGGAAAAACAGGCTATCAAACGGTAATTTGATTCAGTTTGTTAGTTTTGTTGGTGAGGAAAATTCTAACTCGGTAAAAATCTAGAATGATTCAGGAGAATAAGGTTTTCATTTACAAGTAATGATCAGCATAAAATAAAAGCAATTGAAAAAAGAAGTTAATAAAAAATAATTCCATTTCGAATCATTTCTAAGACACTCATCTTAACCATGCAAAAACATCGGAAATTAATTCATTTTATAGCTTAAAGTCTCTGTTGCTGCGAAGGATGGAACAGCATTAATGTTTCGGTCTTGAGTTGGTGAAACTTTCAAGGGTGTTTATTCGAACAATTGATTTATTGACCCACAGCTACTCCGTACTTGCCTTAGACAACTGGGACGAAAAAGTACCCTTATTCAGGCCAGTCATTAAGGACTTTGTCGTGACTGAAAGCCACCCCTTACACTTCTATCTCCATGTCTATCTGAAAATACTACTGGATGTGTATGCGAACATAAATGATCAAAAGACATAATTGCAAATCAAATAGATTTATTTATTCCAATCAACACCTAATTTTAGTCACACACCATTCAATTAAGAAAAACAAATAAGAGTGGAGTACGAAACGGGGATCACTACTAGTGGAATATTCAGAACGTCAACTGAATCTAGGACAGCTTAAACGCGGACAATTACGGCTACGCCACGTACGAATATTCGCAATATCTTAAATAAAATCACTAACCTTATATCTTACATCAGCTGTTCCTTCGTGATGATTTCTGCCTTTTTAAGGGCTGGAAGAATGGGTGAAGAATCCACGCTCTGTAATAAGGATTTTTCTATCTTCAATCCGCTTCTCATCGCGTAGCTCCCCACTTAACAGGCTATCTACGGTTGTCAACAAACTTCGTGCTGACCTCTCGATCCTTAATTCACTTAACTTCACTCTTCCTATCACTTCACTTTACTTTACTTAACCTCTTAACTCACGAAAACTAAACTTATATAATATATCTTATTTGCATAAATCACGCCTGGCTCTCGGTGAAGATTGGTTGAAATAAATAAATTATCTTACAGAAAATAGAGGAGGTTAGTCAAAAGACCGTATAGATCCGTCACAAGTTTTATTCTTGTCCTCTGTTGCTTACAACTTGCAGATGAAAGGGCCGCTGCAATGTGCTGCTTTCCACCAAACTTTCTTTTTTTGGAAGACTTATATTTCTTAGTAGCCATATTCAATTCATAGTGTTAAAAATGATTAGTGGGAAGTTATACTTAAATAAATCAGGTTTGAATGCACGAAAAATCATCTTTAATAATCTCACTCGTTGTTTGCAAATTACCAGAGCAAAAATCTGCTACAGGGATGGGCAAACATTTTCGGTCGCCGCCCAAAAATTAAAAAAAAGCTTGTTGTGTTAAAACAAATATTTCAAAATTTTTAAAAACAATCTTCAAATATTACAATTTTAATATGTTAATGAGATGAAGGAAATTAGCGTTTCATTTTTAAGCTCTCATCATAAGCTCACAGTCTCAACATTATTTTTCTTGTCTGGATATAAAACATCATAAACTTAGAGCATGCATTTTTTTAACGAAATCCCCGCCACTGTGAGGTTTATTATTTTTAGCAATATTGTATGCTGCACAGAGTGTAACTTGAATGTGTAGCTGCTTCTTGAATATTGTTCACCTTGAAAAATCTTGTCTGCCGGATAATTTATTACAAAGATTTTCTGGCATTTTCTTTTCTTTCACATTCAGACATTGCTTCGGAATTGGAATTCTTATACTTCGATGTGAAATGACGGGAAATGTTATATTCTTTGAAAAGTGCCACAGCTTCGTTGCGGATGAAACACACTCTGGTTTATCTTTTACAACTGCAAAAAAATATTCGCAGGTCCAGTCATCATTAAAATCATGGCACTCTGAATCCGCTTTATGTTTTTTAGTTGCCAATTTGAGGTTGAAATATTTTACGGAAAACCCAAACAAGGCACTAGATACGCTATTTCACATTTAATAATTTCACCGCTGTTCACAAAGATGACATATGTCTGTAATCTTTCCATACGCAATTAATAATTTTAAAACTCGCTCCAAAAGAAAATGCCGCTGGCTGGAGCTTAACATGCGCAGTCTGCCACATATGGGGTCTAATTTAGTATAATGGGTTCCCATGTGTCTGACAAGAAATGAATAACGCTTGTTGTGTGTGTGTGTGTGGCGCCATTCTACAGCTATAACTAACGATGAACTTCCATTTTTAACCCTTTACCGATTGAAAGCTTGCTAATTTCGTTGATTTATGTTTTGTAGAACAAAAATAGAAAAGTAAAATGATCGTCAAACAGTCCTTTGAAAAAAAGGGACAAAAATATTTTAACAAAATGGAAAAGGAAATGGATGCATATAATATATAAATATATATTTTTTTCTTTTAATTTGCCTCGGAGCGGAAAATTAAAATTCTATCCTCGGGCCGGATAGAACCTTCCAGCAAACCGTATTTTGCCTATCCCTGGTCGACTACTACCAAATTGAAGGTAAAATAAAAAATGAAAATAAATGCAGGTCGGTACGTAGAATTTTATAAACTTCAATTTATATTTCAAAAATTATAACTGAAACCTAAAGCAATTTCCGACTCACAGAAACCATTTTCGGTTTGAGAATTATGAGTCACAAAGGATTTTTAAACTGAAATATCTTATTTCTGTTGGCTCCAGAGACAAAACAAAAATGGTTTTCGAAATAGGACATTTATTTAAAGAATATTGAATAAAATAAAATTTGAAATTTTGGTGACAAATTGACTTATTAACGTAATCAGGCATCTTAAAATGTAATTTAAATTGAAAAAAAAATATTCCTAGAGTTTTTTTAATCCTGTGACCAAAATAATAAACATGGAAGAAATTTAAACTTTTATTTAATTTTATTTTTAAACATGAGTATTATACACCAAAAATTCAGTAGGATCAAAATTATAATTTTTGTGTGTATGGCTTCCGTTCTACAGACCACTCTGCATTCATAGAAATAACTTTAATCACTTGCAATTTATTTTTCTACATGTTATCTGGACCATATAGAGTAGCGATTTGTGCATCTAAAAGAGAACGATCAAATATAGAGCCTATCATATAGAGTAGCGACCTAAAGTGCATATAAAAATCAAAAAATATGGTTTCCTGAAATTATAATTTCCTGGGGATTTTTGTAAATACTTTTACTCGTATGTATATTGTAAGAATTCATACGTGATTCATCAAAGCACTTTGAAATACAATAAGGAGCGAAACTTAAGAAATACCTCTGATTTTACTATACAGCAAGGGTGTCAAACTCAAAGGCTGAGCCAGACAAACCGGGTCTAACGCAAGGTCGACCACCAAAAAATCAATATTCCTTGAAACGTAAGTTTATTTCGAATAATACATTATAATAAACATAAATAAAAGAACAAGAAAAATTTGCTTACGTTTTGAGAAAGAGAGAGAGACACTTGACATATTTTCTCTACTACCATCTTTCCTATTTCGGGAGAAATTTCGATGTATTATTATATATTATTGGGTTCCGACATACTGGCAGGGCTGCAAAAATGTTCGTTGTGGCCCGCGAGTTTGACACCCCTTCTATACTTCAATACCTCGATATACGCAACCCATACTTACGCGATTTTCAAATCTCGTCAATTTTTTTCTGCTAAAACTCGGGCGAAATCAATGTCGGAGCATGATGAAATTGGTAATGCGATTGAAAAAATTGTCGATCTTGTAAGGTAAATAAACTTAGAAGGGAGAAGTGAGGACATTTTCAAGAATTGCTGGATTCCCAAAAACAGAAACTGACAATCGATGAGCTCACAGAAATGCATAAGCAAGAGCAAGACATTGAAGAACTTCAGTCCTTAGACCCAGTTCAATCAAAAGATCGAATGAGAGACGGTTGGTCATTTGACAGAAGGCCTCAGTTTCATTCAAAAAGGTTCACAATTTTTGAAGTGAAAACTTTTTTAGCGGCGTTGGGCACTTTTTGGTAAGGGAAAATCTTATGGGTTCGCGTCACCGACATGCTCTGACTGGCGCATGCGCAGTGTGCTGTTCGCTTCAGACACTTTTTGGATGGGTGAAATCTCGTGTGTTCGCGTCACCGACATGCTTATAGCAGTATTTCTGTAGCTATACAGCTGACGTATAGTGCTGTGTATATCTTATAAATGAAATTGAATGGATTTAGTGAAAACTTCAATGCATTGTTGAAATAGTGTTTTTGTTTGATTATTATTTGAATCGTTTAATTAAAGAATCATTGTGCAGTACAATAGTGTGTTCTAAATAAATATACTAATAATTTTTAGATAAAAAATAAATAACAGAAAATTATTTTAAATACTCGCATTTATTTTGGCGTTTGAAAATTTGTTTTATTTAAAATTATTTTAAATCTTTGTATTTATTCTGGCGTTTGAAAATGTTGTATTATTTATTTTCTAATATTTAACCTCTGCAATGCATCACGCAATCCTGATTAGTATTTCACAGTGGCTTAGACGTTTTTTTTACTACCGTGGTAAAACAGAAATCTAGTTGTTCAATCAAAATTTTATCATGGATTTTGAAATTAAAAATTTTATAAAATCTAATAAAAATTCAAAATTAATGTGTTGAAGTTTAAAATATGGTTAAAAATTCAAAATTATAGCTTATTACCTTATATCATAAAATCTTTAGTTTGAAACAATGAAAACGGCTCCAACTTTAATTTCATTAAATATTTTATTTTATTTTTAAATTTAATGTTTGGAAATTATTATTTATTTATTGAAATTGTCAAAAATAAAATACATGCTCTTCTATTTTTTGCAAAGTGATTATCTATAATTTTATATCATTCGATTTTATTACTAGAAATTTACAAAAAAATATTGTCAGGGAATTAGGGTTATTTTAACTATTCGTTTTTCATATTTGCTTCGATCCTTAACATTTCCCCTAATTTCTGCTTTG
>BMAO01037898.1:0-75406 GCA_019973975.1 Trichonephila clavata
ATTGAAAATCCATATATCAGATGTCATGGTAGCCAGAGTGCTAGCAGCACAAATAATAGGCGGGAAAAGTTTCCTCCATAGACGTTTAAAAATTAAGTAAGTTGGTAGTAAGTATACTGCGGCCTTATAAATAGTTAAGCAATTTGAATTTCTCTTTCACTCCACATATTTTTACTTGAAATTTAAATTAATTACTCATTTTTTTTGCAATTGTATTGATGTTGGACATGTTTCTTCTATAGCATGTTAAATATCATTAATAAATTTAATTTTAAAGTATCCTCTTAGTATAATTACATTTATAAACTTAAATTATTTGAATTTAATCTCGAACGTAAATCCCTTTAAATATTACGAAGTTTTCCAGATGGTGATTTCGGAGTATACTTTTACATGGTAATCTTGGTGTAATTGGCTTGAATTGATTTTCTTCCTTCAATTAACTAAATATCGGAACTGCGCAATGACTTTAAGAGACGGACCTCGTAGTTTTAATCCATAATTAAAAGATAAGATTTAGACGAATAAGTATCGAGGTTGAGAAAATTATAATGAGAGATGACTTAATGTGTTATCAAACATTTTTAAAAATTATTTCTCGGGAGATTCTGCTTCAGTGAAACTATATAACAATCAGTGATTTTAACTTTGAAGAAATGGTAAATTGATAGATAATTATTTCGATGTTCTCATCTCCTATGTGATAAATTCAAACCATTCGAGTATTTGTGTATTGTAATCTAAAATATTCTAAGCACCTGATACCGATTATTCTTCTTGATTATTTTCTTTTATTTAGATCAATATTTTTGCTTATTCGAAAAATAATTTCTTGTGCTTTTAATGTCTTTAATAAACTTGTGCGAGTCGAGTAACTGAAACATTTACACGAATGCAAAGAAAATTAATTGCTTGAATTTAAATATATTCTTACATGAATTTAGAACATTGATTTTTAAAGATTCCGAAAAGGGAATTCGAAGAGAAATCTAAATTTCTCAGACAAGTTGATAAAGATTCATAGGATATTATATCACTTTGAATTCTGCATTTTAACAGCAATATTTTTTTATAAACATTTCATATTATTTTATTTTATTATTGATTTAATTTGTCGGTTGAAAGAAAATTATCCCTTTGTTTTTCACGCGTTGGTCAAAATTCCTTTCTTCTCACCCATGTTTAATTTTTGAAATTTAACTTAAATTTTAAGTAAATGAATGAGGAAGAATAATTAATAATGAATGAAGATTTAAATAAATGAGGAAGAAATCTAGAAAAATAGATTACGACTTATGATTCGCAATATTATAAAACTAACACAGGAATCTTTCATCGCTATTTTTTTTTTCTTGACGTAATCTTCTTAAACGTATCTAGACTAAACATTTTATGTAGCGATATCGAAGGAGAAATAAACTATAGGTCTAGAAAATGAAATATCACCCTTTTACTTTTACATGAAGTCTAGGTCATTGCTTCGTGTTATTAGAGTTATAATATTTTACTCGTGAGGATACATATATAAAAGAAAGAGAAACTTTCGAAATCTCATCGATTTTCTACTTTAAATTTTTTTTTAGGATTAATTCGTCTGTATTCCTAAGAAATATATGATTTTTACTGCAATTTATGTATAAAGTAGTTCTTCATGTCGAACTGATCTAGTTCGCATTTATAAACATAATTATTTGCTCTATTCGTCTAAGTTATCTTTTTACGATTTTGGGGACAATTGGTTGACTTTTGTTTGAGTTTATTATTATTGATTTTGAAGTATTAGCTTGCCACTACACAGATACTCCAAGCACACGTTAGACGACTGGGACAAAACGGAATCCCTATCTGGACTAGTCATTAAAAGCTTTTATTCTTGTCCTTTTTCTGCTTGTTATTTGTGGAAGAAGGGTACCTTCTTACCTCTTTCCATGTGAAGGAAGTTATTTTGTCAATGATGGATTTCCTATGTGATACATAAAGAAGGTAGTTTATCAACTATTCTGCAATTGATATACATTCCCAGAAGGTTTGAGTGTCGTTGGAACGCTATTCAGTTGATATTGTGGGAAGTTTCATGTTGAGAGGATGAAACAGGTTAATAAGTTCTCCGATGCCATTCGAATAACTAGTCATGATTTACATGGAGTACCAAATCAACCAGTAACATTATGCTGCGCTGCCATCTAATGTTCAATTCCTGGGCCACTGTTTCAAAGGAAGCTGTTAAATTTGGTTTGGATGTTTTTATTTGAGCCACCAACCTGCCGGTCCACAGCTACACTGCGCGCGTTAGACGATTGGAATAAAAATACATCTTCGGGACAATTGTTAAACTCTTTTATTTCTGTCCTTATGCTGTTTGCGATTTGCGGTAGAAGGGTTCACTGCAAGGTCAAAGGATACTGTCAGGAAACAAAATGTAAGAAACCAGAAAATTCTTCCCCAAAGGTTTGCTACCTTTTCGCACAACGACCATAAAGCCCCAATATTTGCATTGCAACTAGAAACTGCATTTTGTGGTAGTTGTGTAACTGAAGCCTTAAAAAGTGCGACTTTCATTATTAGCATATAGATATAATCAGTATTTATCTAATGTAAAGGCAAGTTTTCAAGTTTAAAATATAAAGGTTATATTCTGTTTGATTAATGATGGACACTTCGAATTAAGTAAATGCCTGAGAGTCTCAGTACTATCAAATGCTGAACTATATTGCTTTCCATAATGTATTGATTAAGCTTTAAGAAATATTCGAATAGTCAGGGTGGCCTTTGATGCACATACCATTATATCATTTACTGTTATTTACTACAAAATTTATCCGGTAGTAAATGACAATGTTCAAACAACGTGTACGATAACACGAGTTCATTAAAAAAATTCAACTTCGTAAAAAGCAAAAGAATTATCTAAAGTACCAACAAATCTAATTAAAATAAATAAATTGCACAGTGTTGTTTCGACGTCATCGTTGCTCATCGTCATCACGTTTCTCGTGGATTACCTCATGTAAACCACTCTAAGCGTTTGTCAATGAGCTTAAACCCTTTAGAAGGATTCAAATGTTACCTAACTAAAACTAGTTTTTGTGCAATAGAAATACAACTAAAAAAATCAAGAGTTTTAAAAGACCGTTGATAGAGGTTTTTCCAAGAGGTTTTACGTATACAATTTGACCTTTAAAATCTATATAAATTTTTAAGACATTCATATTCAATTTATTCATTCAGGATCTATGGTACATAGCTTACAAAAGAATCATCTATGTATTCATATTAAGATTTTAAAGCATGATGAAATAAATTCGGGAATATTGATATATACCTTAACGATCGAATACCATCATTAAATTATCCAAAAGTCCTCAAAATTCCCATTAATTTATATAGTCGAACCTCCATATTACGAACCTCTATATTGTGAATTTTTTTATTTAGCGAAATCTTTCCTTGAACCGAGAACATTTCACGATTTTCTTCGTAAAATAACTTCCCAATAACGAAGTGCATTTTCTATATAACGAACATGTTTTCTTGTGTGATTCAGTTTCTTTTTCTCCCTATTTTTAAAGTATTTAAGTTATTCTCTCTTTTAACACATTTTATGAGGGTAATAAATCTTGAACTGATTTCATTAGGTGCCTAACTTACTGAGAGCAATAGAATTCTAAGCGTTTCATCTGAGAAGTGCAACCTTTAATCCCCACTATCCGGTTCACTAGAAACATCTTCGATATCCCCTTTCACCCTCAGAGGAGTTGCCTCGTGTCCCCGTGTTCTTGAATTAGTCTCCGTTCATTTGTTGTGTTGATCAGTCGTACTGGTAATTTCGTTTCTTTCTGCTCGAAAACAGCAAAACGTAAGTGCTTGAGCATCAAACAAAAAAAAATTATTCTTCAAGAAGTGGATAAAGGTGTCAAGAAAAAAAGATATTGCTTTAAATTTGGTATTCCTCCAAACAGCTTATAAACTATTACAAGAAATAGAGGTAAGTTACAAACTATTATTCATCGAATTCTTGTTCAAAACCATTGACGTTTTGAACAAGAATTCGATGGATAGTAATTTTGTCATTCATAGACGCATGTTCTTTAAGATGTCGACGAGGTAGTTTTGAAGTGGATACACACAATGCGGGATAAAAATGTTCCTATCTCTAGACTTTTCATAATAGAAAGTCGCAGAAAGGTCCAGGGATCTAATTGCGAAGCGTTGAAATACGACCAATTTCTAGGTAGCAATGGATGGCTAGAACAATCTAAGAAAAGACACGGAAAAATACGTCTGAAGAAATTTTGGTGCATTGCAAAGATGTGAGGCGCATTTTAAAACAAAGCATTTTTTCAAACATAATTAACAGATTTTATGAGTAATTAAATTTAAGGACGCATGTGTGATAATGTATGTTTAGAATATCTAGTTGTAAAATAATGTATGCTTAAAATTACTTGTATTAAATTAGAAAATATCCTGAATACTCATTAATTTTAATGTAACATTATTTTCTTAATGTTGAAAGTACAGTATATTCCTCCACGATCATTTTTCTTGTTTTTCTTGCAGTCTTTCTTTTTTTTTTGTGATGTGGGTAAGCTATATAAAATAAATAATTACATTTTTTAATATAGAGTGTTTATGAATTTAAAATTTGCTCTGTGTGGTTTATAAAGTATATTGAAAGATTCACCTCTATAAAACGAAATTTCGATTTAACGAACTTTTTTTCGCGATTTTGGGACTTCATTAAAATAGAGGTCCGACTGTGTATCAGTTACAAGACCATCCATGTAAAATATGTTTTCCTGCTGGAAGAGACTTGTAGCAGATAAGTAATATTTCAGTAACCTTAAGGTGTGCTTTTTTTGGAAGCAGGATGATTGGTTATAAACAGATGAAATTATTGTCAAAAATATTAATTATCTAGGGAGAAAATTTCTTCTATTTGATTATAAACAGTTAGTAGAAAATAAAATATAATTGCAAGGGTTTTTTTTAAAAATTAATATTAATTACGTTGATGGTTCTCTTCTGCTTAGAGGGTAAAAAAACGTGCGAGATTCTAAAGATAAAAAATAATGGGGCATCATTTAGTTCTACTTATTTATTATCGATTGGATTACGGGACACAATACAGAAGCAAATATTGATCCAGATTAAATAAGATTGAAATATTAGAATATCTTCGTATTTATTTCTCCGCTCCCTCAACCTCCTCTCGTGTCCAGCCTTCTTTCCCACTTCAACTTTGGCGTAGCCAGCTTCTCCTATGAATGCTACACTCGTTGCCAGATAACGTGTCGTTCGCACAACTATTGCCAGGTGTGGGAATTTGATTCTTACATTAATATTTCTGCTATAATTTTTTACGGACACGTAGTTTAAAGATCTGAAATATAACTTAAAAATGAAAATTATTACAAAACTAAAAGAAAAAAAACCTTTTCACATCTGAAAAAATTTCTTCAAGGTTATTTAAAGTATGAAATGTATTTTAAGAAGTGTTCCATATAAATTTAAAACACAGAAAATTCCATACATAAATCAATTTTATTAGAATCAGCAGATTTATTTACAGATATCGCAGAAAAATGTATAGGACTTTTGTGATTGCTTATGTTGGGCCCTCACAAAATCGTAACTATCACTAAATTTTTTTATGTTTTAATAAGCATAAAATCTAACGGTATGAAAATTTTGAATTTTACTTATTTATTATACCATTTTATTATACTTTTATTTTTTTTTACTTATCATGCTTTTTCTATTTACTATGAATTTTTTCAGTTGCTGTATTACCTTTATTATTTATTATTTTACCAATGTGTGGTTTAATATATTAGTGTTTTTTGTGAAGAAAATTTAAAACAGAATTTATTTCAAGAACGTTGAATTCATGTTTTCTGATTTTGTATACGTGTAAAACTGACAATTTCTGCTAAATATTTGATAAATACACAATTTTTCACACATTATATATACAAATTTTTTTGCAAAACATTTCTTTTGTAACTTAAAACCATTATTTAAAAACTGTTTGACCAAAAAGGTTTACCAAAATAATATATTTTTGAATTTACTTATTTTATTATACATATATTAATAAACATTATAGTTTACTTGATTCATGTAGGAAAATAACAATTCAATTAATGTGAAATAGCAATCAAACCAATTAAACTACTGTCAGAGTCGAAAATGTAATGATAATAATGGGAAGTTTTGCAGTTCATTTTATATTTAACATTTTTGAACCATTGCAGTTTAAAATAGCAGAAAAAAAGAGAACAAATGAAAATAACTTCGCTAGCAATTAATGTGGTTGTATTGAAGTTTTCCTTCGTGCTTCTATTTGCATTACGTAAAAGTAGAATAGTGATAGAAAAATTCCGCAGAAACGCTTTTCATTCTTGTATCTTTGAATCTTCCTTTCAGGAAATCACTCAAGAGCTATAATGCATTGACAATAACACTCCATTTAAAATAAATAATTGCAAGTGCATTTAATAACAAATTTTCAATTCCTAAAGTGTAATGGTTGTTAAGTGAATTGATATTTCAATTAGATTTTACTTTTTATCAAGTTTCACTAAAGACATTCCTTTGCTATATTAAATGCTTTCATTTAGTGAAACTTTTAACTGATATTGTTATTGTAGATTTTCAAGAATTTATGACTTGTAGATATTTTTATTCAATTAAATTCTTTTAATTTGCATTAATTGTTGCGAAATTTTTATTGTTCATTCTTGTTAAAAATTCATAAATTAATAATATAACTTTTTTAAAATGTAATAAGATTCTTTTTTTCCCTTTACTTTTAGGAACTACGTATGCTTCTTTTTTTAAATCTTATCAGTAAAAACAGGACTTTTTTTTAAGTTGATAATTGTGTGTGTGTTCCTTTATCTTTTTTACATACATATATAATATTAAATTAAGCTTGTTACTTTTTTATTTGAGATACCGCTATGTGGTTTTAATAACCTGAAAAAATTGTTTTTAAAATTATTTCTTTTACTTGATTTTAGCTATTGAGAATAATATTGCATTTGATACGTACTTTAAACTAATATCAAGGATAAGAATATTATGAAACATTTTAAAGTTGTCTCTCAAGAAAAGGTCCAGAGAAGAAAAAAAAACATGACGCAATTTTTCTAGTGATTTAGGTCATAAAGTAACGCTTGTGTGGGAAAAAAGTAATATTTCTGATCAATCATTGTCAAATAAAGTAAAATATCTATATAAATACTCAAGATATTTTAATCTTATCTGTTTTGATATCTTTTTGGGTAACATAAAAAATAATTTACTAAGAGGAAAATACGCCTTTTATGTAGCGAAAAGAAAATATGACTATAAGCATTGTGTATTATTCCTCTTTTCTTTTTAAGGCTTTCTTAAGAATATCTGAAACATTTCGTAAAATTTCACACCTTTAATTGATTATATATATATATATATATATATATCATAAAATGAAAAAATATATATATATGTATAATTTAATTCTATCTATATATTTAAAAATATTTCATTTAAAATGATTATTAGGATTTGAATTTATGTTACGTATTTGGTGTAAAATTTTAGCCACATTTTGATCAAATCGAAACCAATTATGTGAAAAACAATAACATAGTTTATATTTAAATTAGAAATGATTAATACTATTGTTTTCCGTTGCACATCTGATTATTAATATAATAATATTCATAAATTAATATTTCACACATATTTTTCAATTCTATCATTTAATTTTCATTTTTATCACATAATTAATTTAAATATCAAAAGGAATTTCTGAAACATTTTAATTCATAAAAAGTATTTTTTTAAAAAGATTAATAATAAGCTTTATTAAAAATTAATCCAGATTTTTAATCCTTTTTAAAAAAATTTTCGTTATTCATCTTATAATAGGTTTCCTATATTTAAAAGCTTTGAAAACAGTTTTTTCTTATCACAGTCTCAGTATTTGTTTTATTCTATAGTCCAGGTAGCCTTTAATATAATTATTTTTATAATTAACAGATCTGAAAGACGGAATTTACTAAGCATGTACCAAATAGTTTCAGAAACTCACTCTCAAGCCTTCAAAACACATACGCATAAAAAAATAAGGAAAAAAATCCAGGAGGAAGAGGGAAGGTACCCTAAAATGCTCCTTTACGTGTTTGCGAATTTCCTAGTTATGCTCAAAAGGACACCAAAGAGGCAAGACAACACGCCTGCAAATAAATAAATACCGTCGAAAAATAGAGTCTGAATAATAATACTAAGGAAAAGATAGTGGAAAAGAAAAGAGTGAGAGAGAGAGGAAGAGATGGAAAAAATAAAAAAGAAAAAAAGAAAAAGGAAAAAGTACGCGCACTGTGCAAAGGAGGACAGACGCATGGGAAAGAGAGAGGTTCTCTAATCTTCTTCTTTCTCCACGTGCATAATGAGGCGTAATATCTGTACTAGGCAAACAACGTACTCTAGGTCTCTCCTTTTTTGCCTCCTCTCGTTAAAGGCGTCGCCGCTAACAGAAGGAGTTTGGCGCTGTGCCAGAGAGTTTGTAAGAGGGGGAAGGATACCAGGGGGGTGGAGGTTGTTGCGTGACGTGTTCCATGCCGCCCTACCCTTCCATATCGTGCCGTGGGAGCAGGTGACTGTGGCACAAAAGGGTTACGCCTTATTGTGCACAGAGAGCGAAGGACGAAGTGAGAGGGGGAGCGGAGGTTTCGATTCATCCGGATGCAAGAGAACGGACGGAAGATCCTAGTGGTCCGCCTTTGGGCATGTTCTGGTCCTCACAAAAGCCGTACTAGATTAGTCGTCGTCTCGACTTGTGTGACTTGTTTTTTACTTTTTTGGAAGGATAGTTTTAGTGGTAAAAGAAGGCCAGGATCATTTAGTTTAATTAGTTAGTTGACTTAATTAAACTTCCATTCAAAGTGCGAGCTGATATGGCTTCGTTGGATGTCATTGATAGCGTATGCCTTGTTTTTGTGAGGGAATGTGTTTTGAAGGAAATTTATCGATGCGTGCTAAATGGATTGTGCAATTTCACTTTTTTGGTTTTTGCTTTCGAGATAAAGGAAATGAGCGAAAACTACTCAGTTTTGTACCGCGGGGTATTATATTTAAACGGGTTCTGCTTTCATCGACAGCCTTATTGATAACGTCCACTACAATATTCTTTTGAGTCGTCGATTTTTTTATCCCCTAATTGTGGGCTTCAATTACTTTAATTAGCTTTGTAATCTAATTGAAATCTAGTTCGTTAAATGCTTTTATGTTTAACTGTCATATCATACCATATTGTTATATTTAGGTACGTGTGCATGTTTTAATTAAAAATTATAATTGTTGTAATCGCTGGATACACATATATGAAAATATTGTTTTTATACTGACATGTGAGGATAAAATAGACTTTAACTATTTGGATCAGTGTGCTCTATTTAGCTTTATTTATGATCTATTAGTCAATTTATAATACTGCAAATCAGAACAATTTTTGGGGTTACAAGATCCTGTTTAGAATAAAAAATGAAATATTTATGTTAGAAATAACAATGATAGACTGCGGAGTTAAAATAAAAAAGTGTATTCCAAAACAGAGGAATTCAAAGGTATTTGGATCTCATATTTCTTCTACTACAAGAGGTAAAACTAATAATTATAAATAAATGGCTGAGTATTGTATTTGCTGGCATGTTCAACACCAAGAGGATCACAAATGATAAAATATCGAAATTTAATCTTGAACATTTTTCTTAAGTTTTCCTGACCCAATGAACATGGATTTTCTTGTATAAAGATTTAAAGAGAGGTTATAACGTTTACCTAAGAGTTTTGAAATATACGTAAGAAAAAAAGTTTTACAACTGAGGAAAACTTTTGTAATGGTAAGAAATAGTGAAATCTTGGGATTATTAGAACTAGATACCGAAAAATTAATAGATACAAGCATCTTTCTTTTGTTTGTGAGTTCTCTATTTAATGAAGGACATTCAAGATATAGTATTGAATCTATTCCTAGAAACTTTACAACATATTTAAAAAATCACGTACATTAGAAAATTCCCTGAAATTTGAAACTTAATTTTTTAAAAAAATAATCGAAAACTGTTTTTATTACTCAAATTTAAACCTTGTTTTTACAGTGTTAAAAATTGGAGGTTAGTTAAGAGTTTATGGATTTTTAGTTCTCAGATTATTTATTATTCTTGATTCCTGATTTGATATTCTGAATTTAGAAACTATGTATGGTGTGCATAATTTTATTAAGAACAAGTTTTTCGCTTATTCTAATTGTCTTTTTACCTCGTGTTCAGATACATCATTTATGATGCATATTCAAGAATTTGTATAACAAGGAAAACGTAGTTTGCTCTTTTTCTTTCTTACAATGAATTTCTTTATGAATCCAATTGTGTATTTTGTATGGTCAATGCAGCAACGGGTTTGATAGTTGCATATGTATTTAATATATTTCACATATATTTAATTTTTCACAGTTCAGAAGGCAATAAGGAAGAATAAATCACTTGTGTTTTTAAGTTTGGGTGAAAGTATTATAACTGCATTCAACTGGAAACAAATGAAGAAATTATTTTTAAAAATATGTATTCAATAATTTTGTAGTGGATTGCTTTTTCTGTTATATTTTGAAACTGTATGTATCAATATATATTAGATGAATAAAAATAGTATTTTATAAAAAAAATCTTTTAAATGATTTTTTTTTTTTTTTGCTTTTAAAATTTTATTTAAATTTGAAAAACATCATTTTACACAGAAGATTAGTTTTTAAAATCTCTAACAATTTTATTTTAGACTCTATTTATTTTAGACTCTAGAAAAGTAAAAAGTTTAATCAGAATATAATACATATAATCCGGAATGTAATTGTGTACAATCAACATTTTTTTCTTTATTTTTCGGAACAAATTTTTAGATTTTAGATGCATTAATTTTGGAATCTAAGAAAAATGTCAAATTTTGCTCTTTATTTCCAATTGTAAAATAAAAATTTTAACGATTTTTTTTAAAGTTTTGAATAAATTTAACTAAATTGTTTGGAAATATATTTCGACATATTTACAAAAATGTTAGTAATGAAACATTTAACTTTTAGAATCTTATTAATCCATTACAAAAGCTTTTTAGTTAAAACAGACTTTAAAAAAAAGCCCCCCCCCCATTTTGTTACAGAAGTTTGTTAAAAGCAACATGAATACTATATTAATTGACGAAATTTTCAAATATTCAATGAATTACTGTTTCTGCATGCTATTGTTTATGAACAACATAAAACCTCTGAAATTTTTTAGTTGCATTCCTAAAGATGCTGTGCTGGTCTATACTGACGACAGTAGTACAAAAGATCGTACTGCCAATGGTATTATTATCAGGACCCTCCCACACCTTGATACTACAATAAAACAATGCAACCCTGACACTTGCTGTGTCTTTGGGAATGGGTTAATTGCGATTAATATAGGGCTTGATGCTATCATGTCTTATGATTGTGATTTGGAGAACTATGGATTTTATGTCGGACAGCCGCAGTGCACTACAACATCTTAGTGACAAGTCCTCCACAAAGGATGAAATGTCTTTTCAGCTCAAACTGAAGAAAACAGCCGCCCATCCGCTATAGTGGTTATGAAACTGACTGCAGTGCCGTACGGACAAGCTTCGAATCTTCGAATGGATGTTATAATCCTTTCTTCTGTCTGTGTTGTACATTGCACCCCTTGAGATACATTGTGTGGAGCACGGGTTTTACAGATGGTTAAAAAAAAAATTTAAACACTCAAAAAAATCTCTCAGACTCACGATGCCCACCTCCACACAATCGATACCATGATATGTTAACATTAGAGGTAAGGAGATCACTGACATACTGACAAAAGACGGTAGTGAGAATGAAACTTCTATTGGAACTTCGCTCGCTTATTAAGAACTGTTCTCTAATGCATGATCTAAACTAAATTTAATATGGAGAGATTCCACGCATGCACTAATGGTACAAAAAAAACATCCCCTGGAAATCAAATGTGACCGTGGCTCCCAGACTGCTTTGGCTAGATTAACAAGTGCCACTTGAAATGTCTCTCTTAAGATAGTGGCAGAAAAATCGACCTCACTTGTAAGAAATGCTGAGACCATCCAGCGTCACCGGATCACATTCTGAGATACATCGGGCTTTCTAAGGGGGAGCTTAACATCCGATCCTCTTATTATCATAGATTTTTTGGTGGTCAACAACCTTCCTGATCTGAAATATGTCAGATCTTTAAAGGATAAGAAACAACAACAACTTTGTTTATAAAATATTCCATAGCATTTTGTTTGTAATAAATTTTACAAATTTAGAAATGCAAACAATTGCGAGATTAAAAATAAATTTCATTAAAGAATCTATATAACGTAACTGGTTTGAAGTAATTTGATAGAATTTTATAAAGAAGTAATAATTTGCAAAAAGTTCTTACAAAGTCATTTTTTTAAATTCCAAATTCCAACAACGGATAAACTTCAAGTTATCATCACGGGGAAATTATCAGTGGAACATTAGAAATATTTCAAGCAGAATTTCAAAGAACCTACTTCTGAATTTAGAATAAAAATAATTCATTTTATTCTGAAATATCTATTACCTTTATTTCACAAATCGATTTAATTAAACTTTAAATAAGAAATTTAAAATTTCCATTTCTTCATTTGAAGACAACAAATCTTTAATTTTGAATCAATTCTTCTATTGCTAAACTATTGGTGGAATAATTGCATAAATTGAAACAGCAAAAAACCACTGATAAAAGGGACTTTTGAACTAAGAAGTCAGTTTTTTTTAACTTCTAAGATGTAATGCTTGAGGATTTTGAGACACAAGTTAATTTAACATGCAATAAACCATAAAAGTTTGCAAAATAAATATTTTGAAAATTCAGGACCAATAATAACTCTGCAAAAACATTTCAACGTATTTTGATCTTTCCTTTCTTAGATTATTGTATTTCGAAGTTTTTGTGTGTGTATGACTATCTGTTTTATTTCTTCAAAGTAAATCAGGATACAAAAGATTACATGAATTCAAAAAGAGATATTACAAATGTTTATCGCAGTACAAAATTAAGATTAAAATATGAGTCAAATCCATCCAATAGTGTTTTTTTTTAAAAATTCTTGAAAAAATTTAAATAAAATTAATGTAAATATATAATAAATTTAATATATTAAAGATACTCCATCAAAGACAACTGGAATATTTAAAAAGATCACCAAATTGATTAACAGCTAGTACCATTTACAAAATTTTGATATTAAAAAAATATATATTCTATACTGTTCGAATTAATTGGGACAAACATTTTCTTTTGTCTGAGTTGGTAAGTGATTACCAGTTATGTCCCGAACCACCTCAAACCAGTTATATCTGCCCAGAAGTAATGTGACGGTTCGACCTTGACTATAATTTACTCATTTGATTGGTTTTAGTACATTAGTAGTTCAGTTTTGAGTCTTTCAGTGTGGTAGCTTTTGGCTATAATTTTGCTTTCTATTTAATACGTGTTACTTTTGCTTGTTCAGAGATGAATGTTACTCCGAGGAAGCGTTCTAAAATAATCGCTCTTCATGAAGACACTTCTATGACAGTGAGAGATATAGCTACGGTAATTGGTGTAAACAAATCAAGTTTTTCAAAAATTTTAAAATCATTTCAAGATTTCTGATCATCGTCACCAAAAAGGAATGGAAAATGGGGGCTCAAACTTAAAATTCCTCCAGGAACTGATAAAGATTCTAGTAAGATATAGCAAAATAAATCTAAGTAAGACAAGCACAGACCTTTGAAGAGGTTCATTGGATTATGGTGTTGAAGTGAGTATCTCAATGTACAGAAAAGGGTTCTGGAAGTTATCACTAAGTCATCGAGGAAAAAGCAACTTCTAACTCAGAAAACGATGGAAAAAAACGTTTAGCATAGACCAAAAATACTGATCTTGGACTTTTAATAACTAGAAGGTGATTTTCAGCGATGAAACACATTTATTTGTGCTGAGATACAAATCAAGGGCAGTTAGGCGAAGTGAAGTTGAAACTTTGCTGCCAAATCATTTTCAACAGACTGTAAAACGTTCTTCTGAACAGATTTTTTGGGGTTGTTTTCACAACAAATGGTAATGGAAGCTTAGTTTCTTTTAAAGGCATGACGAATTATGTCAAATACATAGAAATATTACTCAGTAGAATTGTTCCATCCATGGAAATATTTAACGAAACATTTCAACATGATTTGGCTTCTTGTCACAATTCGATATTGGTCCAGATATTTGTACAGAAAAATAAAATAAATGTGCTTAATTGTCCTGGTAATTCACCAGACCTATCCTATTGAGAATTTATGACATATTCTCAAGAATCATTTAGCTAAGAGTAGTTGCACGACAAAAGAACAAATCAAGTGTCATACAAGTGTAGTTCAAGTATGGTTCCACGTTGATGAAGTTGAGAACATGTGCGCTGCACTAGTGGAGTCAACAACAAGACGAGTTGAAAATGTCTATTATGTTACAGGAGGACATACTTCGTACTAATACATATATATATTTTTTTTACTTAAGGTAATCATTAAAAGCTGGGACTTTAGAAAAAATCATTTTTTACCATTTGTCAAAATTAACTCGAACAGCATATTATACCGGAGGAGATTACAATTAAAGCTATGTTTTCAAAACGTTCTAACTAAAAAACTACCGGTCGGAACGACTTCTTATTTTACCAAAACAATCGTGGGGAAAATGGAATTTTTTTAGGCGAAAGAAAACAAAATAGTTCCAAATTGGCCGATAGATGGCTCTGTCAGTGAAAAAGCTATAAAGGATTCGTTAAACACAGGAATGGTATTGGCCGAAACAAGATAATGGACAAAACAAGAGCAAAAAACAATACAAAGAAAACAATTTTACAAGCGAAAAGACAAAATAATAGTGACAAGATGTGAAAAGTCGCTTCATGAAACAAACACCGTAAGAATGATTAGTGAAAAATTGTTTGATATGCCATTTGCACTGTAAAACCATAGTTGAAAGCGCACAGCAGCATGTTCTACACTAGAACAAAGGGTATCTGCGCTGTAGCTATGGATGGGGTGCGTGATGCTTGCCTTCAAGTCGACCAGACTTGCAATCCCCCCGCTGTAAACAACATTCTTCAGGTATATTCAAAGCCAAAAATCACAACGGTTTAATTAGGGGGTTCATGGTGGTCATGGTATTTTGTGATCATATCATCTCCGAAATGATTAATCAGCAGCTGATTCACACGAATAGCAATACGTGGTAGAGCACCTTCTTTCATAAGTGTTAGGCAATCCAAACACTCAAATTGCTGAAGTGCTGGATGGACATGGTTTCTCAAAATGATTCATACCGCTTGGTAGTAGCAACGCAGATTACGGTATCTGTATGTGTAATCTCCTTGAATAATAATTGAGCAGTGACAGACGCTGTCATTATTCGGCACCATATAGTATGAACCTTGGAAAAGTAAACGCGTTTCATCACTTAGTATTCTATGACCCTCCTTTATTTTCTTCCATCTGGACAAGAGATCGTACCCCAATCGGTTCAAGTGCTTCCCGGTTAGCAGATAGCAACTGCTTCACATGCGTTATCTTATACTGAAAATAGTGCAAATGTTCCACAGGTTTTTACACCACATACTGATAAGAATATCCAATATTCTGACTGTTCTCCGTGAGCTGCTGTTACCTGCACCACTGTTTGTTTGTGCTTGCAAGGCTGTGGCTACATCTTCCACAGCCATCACTGCCACTAGTTTTCGCCCTTTACTTGGATTCACGTCAAATGAACCGGTCCTTTCGAATTTTACTATCATTTTCAATAGGTTGTTTGTGTTTACTGGTCCGGATTTTATGCCTTTTAATGCCCGAAACTAGCCTGGTAGCTATAAACACACAGCCCCCGTCCTTATAAAAAAGCTTCATCAGCGAATCACGATCATTCTGTATCAAAGATATGATGGAAAACTTAGTCAAATGTTATGTGTGCCACTAGTACTCTACATCTTTATCACAGCCCTAACTATGGTTGACCCATTTTAGAGCTATTGCAATTATAGCTCTAATCTAATCTCTATCTTTAGCAATAAAATAAATAAAAGTTAAGAAATTTGACTTTTATGTATTTTCTTGCTAAAAATAATAAATTGAACTGTAGTAGCAATGGGAAAAACGATTTACTATTACTATCAGGGAGTACCACCATATTCTATTGACTTGACAAAAAACAATAGATTTTTCAAATCTTTCTTGTTATGTCGTCTTTTAGTGCAAATCGCACCTTTTCCGATTCCAATTATAATTAAAAATTTAAACTCCTTTCACAATGCTAACTATAGGCAATGAAAAATTATCGAAACCTTTTATAAATAGAATATTAGTTTAATTAATTTCTACAAATGAAACTTTTGCTAGATTAGCCTAGCAAAGGTATACTACCTCGTTTCGAAAATGGCTCCATCTTTGTAGAAGTTAAACTAAGCATAAAAAGGATCGCGGATACAAAGAGAAAAATATTATTATCAAGTAAAACCTACCTATGAGGAAGAGATGTTCTGTGATATGAAGGTTAGGAGAAAAATAATTTTAAAAATTTATTTCAAATGGATACTGCCATAAAAGAAGGTTGAACTTTCGAAAAAAGGGGGAAAGACTAATTCTGGATAGCTGATTTTAGACTCAAAATAAAATTATTTTTCTGTAATATAAATAATTTAAATCGAGGACGGTTGATAAAGGAGTACTGGGTAGGGAACAGTACAATGTACAATGCAGCATTTCATTTCCCCAGCTCTTTAACCCTCCCGGTCCTGTCGTATCAGTCCGGTTTAAGCTTTAATCCACCTTCCGCTTTATCGTGAACTGCAATTTTGATAGTAGGTTTTTCAAAACAAGTAATATAAAAAAAAATTAAGTCGATTCCACTTAGGTCAACAAAGGAAAATTTGAACTTGAGTGAATGAATACAAAGTATTTTATTAACGATTGAAAATTTGAACACGATATATATTAGAAATAGGCCTAATTTTTTCAACATGAAACTGTTTTTTCTATTATGTCGAAAGTTTCTTCTCTACGAGGAAAGTGGTACCGCAAAGCAGTTTAACCCTAAATCGCTGGTCTGATTCAGCGACACCTTTAGAAATCATAATAGGTCTCCATTTTAGACCAAAGACTCTTTCTTTATCTTCAATTGTTATGTTACTTGGAAACCAAATTCTTTCTTTTTTGTTCTTGTAGGTATTAAAATTTTCTCACCTATTTATTTTATTTTATTTTATTACACTATATATATATATATATATAGGGAGAGTGTTAACTAATAGAAGGAATTGAAAAATCCAATATTAAAGAAGCTGTTACAGGTACCCCTGATATTTTTTTCTTATAATTATGTCCTCTCATTGCAATAAATGTTAAAAAGTACTGAAACATCTCTGTTTTCCTTTAATAAAAATTATATTAACTTCTTACCGTAAGAAGCTTTTACTTCATTTCAAAATCCACCATGTAGAGGGGGCCGATGCACGTCAAATCTGTCGAGATTCAGTGTCCATCCGTCGGTGTGCAATTTAGGTTAGGGGTTGTTAGCTAAGGTGCCATTCTCGTCTCTTGACAGAGAATGAAATCTATGAGGTCCATTGTCAATAGCCCACATGTTGCCTAATATTGCTACGCTAATGTAGTTCTAACTAAATTTCATTTCCCTTGTGGCAATACTTAACACAAAAATTAGTTTTTGCATTTTATTTTTTCCTGCTGATGTTACTTATGACGATCGATCGGCAGTAACATCAGATCAAGGACCGCAAATTTTATTGCGGCAAAAGGCTATGTGTACGCCTATTGTTAGCCGCTGTTTTGAGAACCATACAGGTGAAAGTACTATTTAGCTCGGTTCTACCCTAATTTTGAGAAAGAACACCATTGTTGGTAGTCAGGGGCCTCCCACCTCTCACGAGAGGATTTGTGGCTCGTCGGCTATTTAGAGTACCCCTCCCCCTTCCTAGCTCAAAGGCACTGTACATTTACAAACAGCCATGCCTTCTCCGGGATTTGAACCCAGGCCCAATGGCGCAGCAATCAGGATCACTAACCTCTATACTAGGTAGGCGGTCTTATTTTTTCCTTCATCTGAATACTAGAGAACATCTGGTGAAATTTGGAAGAAAAATTTTCTATCTACCCTAATAAACAGTTTTTATTCATGGGTATAAATATTAATAAATAGAAAGATCGGTTATTGCGCCAGTTCGACATAGTGGTTAGTGACACTAACTGCTGTGCCGTTGGACTTGAGTTTGAATCTCGGAGAAAGCAGGGGTGTTTGCAAATGTTTAGTGCATTTGCTGCATGGGGTACTCTAAATAGCCGTTGAGCCTCAAATCCTCTCGTGAGGCTGGTGGAAGGCCCCTGACCGCCTCCAGAGTGAAAATTGAAGTGGAATCGAGTCAATTCCCACGGTTTCATTTTTGATGCTCAAAGTTACGGATAAAGAAAGGCGTAAATTCTAGTCCTTTGCCGCAATGAATCTCGTGGTACTCGATCTGACACCGTCAGACCAGTGGCCTTGGAAACAACAACAACAGGATCGGTTACTAATGAATGCTGAAAATATCAATTCTATGCGAATTTGATTGTTACAAATATAAAAATGTTAATGAGATGTTAAAATACAGAAATGTCATAATATATAATATAATCATGCTTTAATTGAAATTCGTCTTTTTATTACATTCTTTATTAAGAATTCAGATCAATGATTCAGTAATTATTTCAGCACCTGGGAATTAAATACGATATGTAGAATCCCACCATATTATTAGCGGATCTTCCATAAACAGACTCTGGCCCCAATAACCTAATGAGGAAGATTACCAACTATTGCCTGGCAATGTCGAGTCACAGGTTTGAACCTTTTAGCGTCATTAATGACCCGCCATGTAGAGAGGTTGATCATATGTTGAGGCTCAATGTCCTCCTACTAACAAGATGGGGAAGTTAGGACAGGAGGTGTGCTAGCAAAGTCACTAGCCTTGTCACTTAACCATGGTTGAAATATATGAGGTCCGTTCGTCATAGCCATCGTGTTTCTTGAGCGTGAAAAACTAATAAACACTCACTTAAGTACTTCATAAGTAGCTATGAATCTATAAGACCATAGACTGTAAAGATATCTGTGAATACTACTTTTAAGTTTGGTATTTTGATTAGTTAATTAAGTTTAGCAATGTTTAGAACTATTATTACAGTCTAGTACACGTCATTCTTGAAGAAGTTTAATATTTTAAACAGAAATAGCTGAGATGACTTCTTAAAAACCATAATACACTTAAGTAATTATAAGCAACAAAAGCCTATGTTCGTAACGATATTAATATATCTCAATTAATATGCTCTGAAACATTCTTCCAGGAATTTCTTTCAATTTTCATCTTTTATCCTCATATTTCTATAAAGACGAACCAAAGAGGGAGATAAATCAAACCGGTATGATCATAATTAGTCCCAGAAGCTCTTACACCTCCAGAGGTAAAGACATAAAAAAAGAACAGGAACAAAAAAAGATTCTGATCCACAGAAAGAGAGAGAGAGGCAGGCACTCCAATCTGGTTTTCCGCTGCATGTAGTACCCAAACTTGCCGCCCAATTTCCCATCATCAGTTAAGCAACCAGCAAAAGATAAGAGGGAGAATAAGAAGAAGGGGACTCCACCCGGACATAAGAGGACGAGGGACCATTAGTTTGAGGCTGACAGTGTGAGATCCCTCCTACAATGGTCCATTGTGGCCGCTCCCGAGAAGAAGACAATCTATAGCGATCGATCAATCAATGGTTCGGTCCAGATGGTCGCGGCTGGATTGGAGTAAATTGCTAAGAATCACTGATTGAGACTGGGGAGTCCTGTCATGATCGGGGGAGGACTTGTTGGGTTATTAAAAGACGAGGGGGTTCCTCGCGTGGGAGGATGGGGCTGCTAGATATTGAATTATGATGGAATGTAGAGACACAGAACACAAATAATTAATTGGCAAGAAATTTGGATAAGGATGATGAATGAATGGAAATTATATTTTATTTGTGAAAAGTATTTTAGGATATATGTGTGGGTGGGTATATATTTATTTTATATCGCTTAATAGGTTGTTATCTGCAGTATTTGTTCTTAAGGTAAGAGTTCGGCTTACGTAAATATTTATCAATAACAACCAGTAATCTGAGAAGAAAATAAATTTACAAATGCTTCTTAAATGAAAACTCAATCCTAAATTTTGAAAACATTTGCAACAGATCCTTTGATTCTTCATTTAATTTGGAACTTGAATCATAGTATTTACTTTAAGGTGCATTGTATACGATATTTTTCAGGGCTTTATCGTCCGCGTCAGTTGGTATAAATTACATACATTGTGGCATAGCTTAATTTCTCATCAATAACATATTGAACATTTGTTAATCAATTTTGAAATTTAAGCAATTGGCATAATATAAGAATTTTAGCGAACGATGTATTCATCAAGTGCTGCTGCCAGAAATAAAAATAACATGAGAATAAAAAAGTTTTAAAAGATATATTTCAGTACTTCAAAAATATATTTCACAATAATATATTTAGTAATCTTTAATATATTTCCAACTTCAAAATAAAATCAGGTGACTTCCCTGTTAGACTCCCATTTTTCATCATATACTCTCATTCTTCCTCAAGCAATCTGATGTCAAAAGCAAATCCTGAAATTTTCTGGACAATATTTTGATTCGGGGATGCATAAGTTCTTCTATGTATAAAATTTAAAAAAAAAAAACATATTCATTTTCAATCAAATTTATTGAAAATGAAGTAATAGACTCAAAATAAATCTTTTAATAAAAATACTTTAAATATATCACCTCTAGATATGTGTATGTGTATGTATAACGTAAGAGAAAACAGATTAGGTACACCAGTTTTTCTTCTAATAATTATTTATCATTCCATAATTCTTTTTTACAGATTGAGTTTGTCTGTACATTTATTTGGTGGCTAATTGTTGGTTATAACAATACATTCACGTTACTTTGATAATAGCTTTGAAGTTGTTAGCAACATAAAAATATACTAAATGTTTTTCCTCACTAATTATTCTTAGATTATTAATTAATTTCATATTGTTTTTTGTAATTCATGAATTGATTCATGGTGTTGTGTCTGGTAACATTCTCTCACCGCCAGCAACTGAACTCTAGTACGCTTTGTGTGGTAGTAGAAAATATGTATCGCGAAATTCTATGTCGTAATTTTAGGCTGTAGTATATAATCTAAATTTTATTAATTAATGTTTTGTCTATTCGTGTAGTGTAGTTTCAGTATTACGTCCAATTAAAGAATTAATAATTTAAAAACACAGGCCTTGGCCCCTTGGATATCTGATTCATCGAAAAGACTTTGTTTATCACATCACTTAAGCCCAAACCTAAATTGACGTTCTATGTATAGGATGAGATAAATAAAATTTTCCTTATTCCTTATTAATTAACGAAAGGCAAACTGATTGATATTTTCGACAGATATTCAAATAGCATGCAGTTTTTATTGTTGAATGCGTACTTGTAATAGTCTCAAATGTACTAAAAATATATTATAGGAGACAAATTCAGGTGATCTATTTTGATTAATTAGAAAGAAATAATTATAAATTTAAAATAAAAGCTAATAATCCTTTTCTTATAAAAATTAAGTTAATGCATTTTACACTGGTCTCCACAAATTAAGGTAGCTCTGATGAATCTCATAAAACTTCAAATTAAATGAGCATAAAAACATGAAAATTTTCGGAATTATTCTTTAAATAATTATTTAATGAATTTTATATAATTTTCACGTCAAGCGTAATTTAAAATAAAAATATAAGTTTTTGGTATAAAACCACTAGTGGTGAAAAATAAATTAGCTTTTAGTGAAAAAGTGAATCTAACACAGAAATGTCTATGTGCCCTTCTTACTCTTGTAATGATTAGTGACATCGACTTCTATATATATTGCAATTAAATTGTCCGATACTGAAATGGGAAGCATCACCCTTACATGAAAAAAATTCTTCTTTCAGCTCATTTAATGACTCAGAGGACTTACAGCGAATTCTTACTAACTTAATCCCAAAGATGCTCCTCACTTGACCATGGTTCAAAATTACGAGGTCCATCGCTAATAGCCCTTGAGAAGTTGAATAGTACACCGTTAATATTCTTTCACTTACCCAAAGATGTTATATAACACTCTCTTTAGCCATTCCTCGCTTATCAAACCTGTTGTTGTTGCTAATGCCTGTCTGACATTAGTCAAAGATCAAACCCACAGGAAATTCATCCTCAGTATATATTGTGCGTCTGTCATTAGCCGTAGTTTTGACCATCATCTCAAACCTTGATCTTCGAAATATCACTTACAATCCTCTAGTCTGATATATATATAAAGATATGATATTATTATACATCAGGATGAATTTAATGCCAACATCATCATCATAATGTGGTGGACGTGAAACAAGAATTTTTTTCTTATATTTCTCGGCTTTTAGATTTCATCCGTATACAGTAAGTGTCACCACACCGAAGAATTTGTAATACCAGGATCTCAGGAGAAAATGGGGCAATGACAGAAAGTTCAAATTTTAGGCTCTACCAATCATATAAAGATGACATCGTTAACCATTTGAAATACAACGAATTTGACAGAGTGCGCTTATCGGAGGTAGGACACTGGATCCGAAAACGGAAATAGCTTAGCCACTACACCAAAACTTATATAGATTATGTCACTTCTAAATTGAATGGGTAAGGCCACAGTGTCCAAAATATAGGAAGGCCATCCACTAAAGTTTGTCGCAACCAATTATTTACGAAAGAAAAAGGAAATCTTGATTAATGGCCTAGATAAAGATCTCCTACTTTTGAGAAATAAGAATTGGCGAACACTAGCCTGGAAAAGGAGCTCTTAGAAAACAAGGCCATCACAAGCTGTGGCTTAGCCACTGAAGAAAGGAAGGAAGGACCATGGTACTATCTTTTTTTGTAAATGTGTCTTTCAACTACATTACTGCATGGATGGGTAACTGTTTTGGCTCGACATTGCGGAAGTGGAGAAGACCCGTGGGCCGTACCTTTTAAGGTGCATTCATTGGTTAACTGTATCTCAGAAAGTGTTAATTCTTGTATTTCTCCTTGTATCTCCCATTGGTATGGTGTGGTAGTTAGGAGAGGGGTGTCGTTACAAACGTCACTTGACCATGGTTCAAAATTACGCGGTCCGTCGTCAAAAGCCCTCGTGTAGCTGAACAGTACGACGCAAATATTCAATCACTCACTTACTCATTGTATCTCATTGCTCCGAAAATTCAATAAATATTAGTGTAATAAAATAGAGGCAGTTTTTTTTAATTCATTAACAGCGCTAATTTCCTGTCTCAACACCTGCAAGTTCATTTAATTTCAGAATCAATTTATTGAAACAAATGTACCCTCTCACACTTTTTTAGAAACTTTTTTGAAATCAAGAGCGGGATTGATTTTTGAAATTCTCATCACAGGCGGCAAGTTAATGTCAATCAACTTGCATCTATATTTACTCTTGTTTATTTCATACAAACAACTTAGTTCACAAATGTTTGTGGTCCAAATGTAGATAACATGTTAGGTCTATTTGATTTTGTCTCGACCTGCCGCTAGATGCTTACCTATTTACTAGTATGTGTTGCCTTAATCTCTCTGGAGTATATACACCGGTATAAAATTCTGTATAAAATTTAGAAGATATTTTGGCAGTCGATAGAGTAACACTGTTTACCTAAGCAAATGGTCCTTCTCTTTTAGGGATTAAAAGGGCTCTGTGATACTTCATTGAAAGTTAAGATGTCTATGCACCGTAGTATCAGATTTGTAGCAGATTTTGCGTCTGTGCAATGATCTAAAATTATCAGATACTCAGTAGTGTTTATCCTTCTTTGAGGCAAAAGAACAAGAAAATGATCTTGTCCGGAGTAGTTCATACGATTCCAGAGCCCTTGGATAACTCTACGACACAATATGACGTCTTGCAACATCAGTTTCGATAATCCTATTTCCATTAATCCAATTGCTTATCTTAAAGAATCAAATAAATGATAAATCCCAGATATGGGGAAACAACCTTTGGGTCAACTATTGAAAATCTACAAGCATAAAGTAATTCAACTCAAATTAGAAAAAAAAGTCAAATTTGCATTTTTCTTCAGTTTTGATCGAATCTACGAAAATATATGACATTGAATATAATCAAAAGAAATAATTTGTTGTATAAAGACTTGAATCAGCTATCAAAACAGGTAAAACTTGGTCATGATGATAAGTACCTGCAGAAATTAAGATTTTAAATTAAACTTTTGGAGAATTCAAAGAAAACGCGTGGCAAAGACAAAATTTAGAACTCTATCATTCGTATAAAGAATCTCACATCTGCTTCATCAAAATACAATGATTAATGGGCAGGCCGTTGAATGGACGAATCACACCACTAAAAATGCAATGTCCAACCAATTGGGACATGGAGAAAAGGCAGGTCGAATCTGAGATGAGGTGATGTCTAGAAAAATACCTTCTTGTTTTGAAAACGAAAAATTAGAGAACACTAAAATAGAAAGAAGGCTGGCCTGAAGGAAACTTTGAGGCCAAAGTTATTCATCGAACCACTGGAAGGAAGGAAAGCATCATAGCTATAGAAAAATGGTAAGTGCATATTGCTCTATCACAGGTTATAAAACTGAGATGGATAGGTCTTGGCCCTCATGGACTGTAGCGCCACTGAGTTGAGAGAAAGTATTGTTCAATCTATAAAGTTTTGTATAAAATAACATGCTAAAAATGATCTTTAAAAAATATTTTTTTAAACTAGAACATTTAAAATAAATATATAATCATTTAAATAAAGCATATTTTTCTACTATTCTCATTCTGTTGATGGTGAACACCAAAAAGTGATTGACTCATAACTTTTACAGGCTAACGGATTTATGAAATATGTAATTTTCAGCAAACTTACATTGTATATGAATAATAACCAGATGTAGATACTTGTATCGATTGTTTTATTGATTTTTGGGTAACTAATTATTCTGAATGTATGATGTATGGAAGTGCTGTGCATATAAACAAAATATTTAACACTTCAACGAAATTGATCACTCTTAACAATTATCTTGAATTATATATATATATATATACATATACAAAATTATTCATTTAATTTCTTTCCTATTGGAGCTGTTACAAATATTGATATTTTTAGTAATTCATCTTGTTTGTTTCAAAAGAAATCAGGATTGACATTTATAATGCATTATTTATAGCTAAATGCAATAAATCTTTCATGACTCATAATTTATTAATAATTGTCGCAGTTATTACTCATTAAATAATATCTACATTTAATAAAATATGAGTTATGAATAAAATATGAGTTTAATAAAATGTTAAGTTAGGCAGACGGAAGTAAATTAATTAAACCAGGGAAAAGTTAGACACTACACGTGTGTAATGATTAATATTAAAATAAAAAAAATAGAGTGGTTAGTTAAAATTTAGTTATCTTTTTTAAATTTTATACGTGGAAAAAAATATATTTATTAATAGGGGAAAAATTATTAAGTCCGTAAACATATCTCAAAATTTTTTCAATGAATGTATAACACATAAGTATACTTGAATAATCCCAGTTACGGAATTTTGATTCAAATTCCTGTTATTTATAAGCTATTAACTCTATCTTAACCCTTACAGAACCATAAGGTTTCTTAGGGTAAATGTTAGTAAAATAAATAAAAATGAAAAACCTGTCGAGACCAGTTGGTGTGAGGTAGAAGTTAGGAGAGGGGGCGGGAGGTGACACATTTCATGTATCGTCCTTGTCACTTGACCAAAGTTCAACATTACATAGTCCGTTGCTAATAGCCTTCGTACAGCTTTGTAGTTTGACGTTAATTTAACTCTAGCAGTCAATATATCAATGTTTGAAATTAATTCGCATTAATGTGTAGCTTTAAAAGGCATTTGTTTTTGTTTGTTCAAATATACTTTATTGCAAAAAATGATACTTAGCGAATAACATAAAAACTAAACTCAGTGATGCAATAGCCCATGAGGGCCAAGGCTTGCTGTTCCCATCTCGGCATTCGTGACCTTGGGTGCTGAGGTGCATGAGCAGATGTTCTGGTCAGGAGGTCATTCTTACTTGAAAACCCCCAGTGTTTAGTCCCAAAACAAGCTTTTTACTCATTTAGCGACCCATTGAAGGGATGAAAGTCTGGGTCGACCTTGTCCAGTACGAGTATGGAACTTCGAACTTGTGGTGTGGAAGAGCGATTCGCTACCGCTCGGCCACTTAACTTCAGCAAATAACATAAAACCCGTGAGAAAAAAAAGTAATACATCCTTACAAAACACAATAGTGAAATATGTAATAAGAGTTAGAATGTAGCTCACGAATGTTTTGTAACTGGCACCATTTGAGATTCGAGTTTTTTGATTTTAACTTCAAAATGTTCTCGTTTACGTAATTGCGTTCCACATGCGTCCTGATTTGACATTCTGTATATAAAAAAAGCGAATAAGTCTATAATTAAATAAGGCAATAAACATATACAGGGTGTCCCAAAACGACCGCATAAACTCTGAACAGCTAAATTCCTCGTTGGGAGTACATAAAAACTTCTCAAAGAAGCGTTCCTGTACGATCCATAGCAGTATGTGCACAATTTAAGGCAGATGTTCAAAATGTCCACCGTGCATGTCGAGGCAGGCTTGAGCACGCCATGGAAGGGCTATCATCACACGTCGCAGCACCGTGGGGTCCACCGAAGTACAAGCAGCATGCAGACGAGCAACTAAATCCATTTGTGTTGTCACTATGTCCTTGAGATGGCATGTAGCAGTATTCGCAAGGCATGTCGCAAGTACATGTCGCAGAAGTCCCGAACGGAATACATGGATGCCATACGAAGACTACCGGTAGCTGCAAGATGCAGCCTTTTAAATACCAGTTCAACGGCGGCTTAACGTCATTCCACGACGTGCGCATGCATGACGCGACATGCGCGACGAACGTTTTAAACGTTATCGTCTAGAAAGATGTGCAAAAACTGTTATTGATATGTTCAATAAAGTGTTTTTCTCTTGCACCGGAAGTGACGTCATACTTTTTTTTTCGTATTTTTCTCGTAAACTATGGATCATACAGGAATGCTTCTTTGGGCAGTTTTTATGTACTCCCAACGAGGAATCTAGCTGTGCAGAAATTATGCGGTCGTTTTGGGACACCCTGTATATTATCTGCCTAAGTTTCTAAATCAAAGTTTGAATGAAATTTTAAAAAAAATTATCCTTTCCATTTTGTTTAGGTAAAAAAATGACCAGCCAGATGGGAAACAAATTAATAAGATAAAGAAAGTGGAAGGTCTAAGGGGTGTCAAAATCACGGCCCGCAACGAAAAAAAAAGGAAACAATATAGGAAATATAGCATTAGAGAAGAGATGTAAAGTGTGTGTGTGTGTTAGGAAGTAATTAATAAATTTTTCTTTTCTTTTATATATGTTTATTATAATGTATTATTTGAAATTAATTTTCGTTTCTATGAATTTTGATTTATTTTGCAGCCCATCTTAAGTTAAACCTTGTTTGTTTGGTCCAAGTTAGCCTCCAGTTTGACACCCTTGGTCTTCGCTATAAAAGTAATGAAAATGATATATCTCATATTATATAGCATTATTTTATTAAAATAAGAATAAAACTTTGATGAAAATTGTATATTTTTGACAATATTATGTTACTTAAAAACTTATTAATGTATTTCTTTCATGTTTCGTATACATGTTACTTAACGTATGACAAACGCAATGAACTAAGGATTTAGTTCTAACATCAATAGTTGTTTTTTATTAATACCAGTTTATTGTAACGAACACCATAAATTTTATAAATTTTTCTGTAAGAAAATGCGCAATGGGCCATAACTTTTTAGAAAAGTTGAATATATTTTCATTTTAGCTCATTGCCTTTACAACCGTATGAAGCATGCAGAGTATAAAATAATATAAATACATGGCTGTCCATGCAGAGTGCACTAAAATTCGATATAATTTTCATCAAATTTTACCTAAAATACCTCCTTTTTATAAGTTTAATTTGTCATATAAATTTCTGATTGGTGTTTTTCATTAATTTAAGTCATAAGAAACAACAAAATAACATAAAATTACTAACAGCATGGCATTGTAAACATATATAATTGTCATCGAACATAGGCTTAATTATAGAAAAAAGGGGGGAAATTAGGGTTTTGAAATGAGAAAAAAAGTTTCTCTCTTTCGCAAAAGGATTAAAAGTTCAAAATTTTCACTAGTACTTTTGTACAAAAATAAAACAAGATTTTTTGTTATTTATCTATTTTAAGGAATTGAGAAAATATCATAGTTGTTTAAACAAACAATGGTGCAAAAAAAAATCTAAGATAGGTAAAAATGAAATACATTAATTTTTAAGCAATATTTTCATTAAAAAGTTTTTAGCCCCAGGTTAAGAATAATTAAAGGATTGAATTCCTCCATTGAGATTTCGAAAAGAAATTTAACGTCGAATAGAATATTAGTTTAACCAACTGTTTTGTTCCGAGTTTTTAAGCAAACTAGTATTGAATAATAAGCAATTGTAATCAATGCAAGGTAGCATGCGTGTGGTAAAGGGAAAGTTAATTATGATGTCAAGTTCTGTACATGAACTTTTGAAATTCCAAACAGGAAGACCTATTCAGTATTCAGACTGGCACTGGACGTTAATTGGCTGTGTTGATCAGAAATATTGATTCGACTCACGATATAGCGTTCATAATAAAGTCAGTCCTCTCCAAAATTGTAGTTCACTTGTTCGAGGGTCCTATTTTCAATAAAGGGGGGAGTAGACAATTTTGATGAAATCTCACAGAACGAGAATCCTATATTGGAAATATTGATGTTCTTTGCAAAACATTTCATTAAATATTATAATTGAAAAGTGCTGATCGAATACTTGATCTGGATGTTATTTATTGATTAGAATAGTATTCGAAAATATGCAGATTAAATTTCATTTGCAAAGATGTGAGTGGTATTAGAAAAATAAGCATCAGGAATTATTTGACTCTCGTGTGTTTTCATTTAACGGAAAGAGAAAACGAATGGGAAACTTAACTTATTTGAAATAAACTCGCTAAAATGAATTATTCTATTCATCATGTTACTTATTTTTACAAAAATAAATAAATAATAATAAATAAATTATCATTTTGAAACTAATTATTATTATAAAAAGTCGCCAAGTGGTTTTATAAGCATGTAAAAAACATAAGCAATGAATTTTTTGTGCGAATAAGTAAATGTTTTAATGTTTAAATTTACTTTACGGATGACTAGTCGTTACTGGAAGCTTCACTGGGTGGTTCATGCTTTTGTGTGTCTATACTGTAAGTTATTGATATAAAAAATCTTAGCAATAGATTGAATTGAAAAACATTCTTATAACCTTCCCTCTTGAATTTAAAAGGACACCACTTGGATTTCTAAAGCGAAAATATAATTGTTTTTTACGGCCCGGTAACTCTTCCCCAGATTTGGATTCTGTAAGACTCAATTTTAACAGATGTGTATTCAGCGAAAAGTCATGTTTGCCAAATTTCAAGTATGAACAATTAATAATTCAAAAACCTTTTTATCTATAAATTCCTGCAACATCTCTTAAGAGTCGTTTTCCGCATAAAAATCGTTTTTAAAATATCTCTACTAAACAAAAGAATCATGCTTACCACATTTGAGGCCTGTAGATGAAATAGTCCAAAATACGAATTTTTTTATCTATAGTTCCCACACAGACCCTCTTAGTAGTCAATTTCGATAAAAATACCTTTCTTAGCAGATATTTATTCAACAGAAGAAATATTCTTGGCAAATTTTAAATCTGTAGGTCTAATAGTTCAAAAACGGGATTCTCATCTATAATGTCACTTTAAATCGTCGTAAGCACCCCTTGAAAGTCTTTTTCTCCAAACCCATCTTAGTGGATCTCTAAGCAAAATAAACATGATTAGCAATTATAAAGTCTATAGGTTTCGTAATTCTAAAGATATCGTGATGCTTAAATGAGTCGCTTTTCTCCTTTATATATATAAATTACTGAACTAAACTGAACTCAGAGGTGCAGTAGCCATAAGGGCCAAGGTCTACTTTGCCTATCTCAGTTTACATGACCTTAGGTGCTGGGTTGCATGTGTAGATGCTTCGGTCAAGTGGTCAGTCTGACGCGAACCCCCTGTGTGCAGTTCCCTAGCAAGCTTGATAAATGATTACTTCAATGAAATATTTTTTTTAACAATTGCAAGTAACTAATTTTCATATGTTAATACAATAAGTGCTGAGATTCCATGATTTTATTTGAAAAATGTAACTTTAATTATTTGTAACTATTTAATTAATTTGACATTTTATAAACGAACTAATAATTTCTTTTTTTCCCCAAAAGAAACAAAAAAAAAACTTACACATACTTTTTCATTAATTTTTAACCTTCTGTAATCTATTTTTATAGCTGTAACTGTATTTTTTTAAAAAAAAATATATTTTCTTTTTCTAAATTATTGACATGTAATTTTAACGCAACGGTTCTAGAAATACTATGCTTCTAAAATTCGTTTGCTTATTTGTTTACTCTTTGAATTATCTTACACACACAAACACGAGCGCTTGCAACTTTTATTCATCGTAGCTAAGAACAATTAAAAAAGAAAAACAAAAAAAAACATACTGAAAGTACAATAATATTACATATTTTACATATTGCCTTACGACTGGATTAAGCAGAATTTTGTAATATAATTAATAAGAACTGCAACCAGCCATAAACTTATAGAAAATATACAAGGTCTGATCAGAAAGTTTCCTAACTTTGACCAGAACAAATATCTTAGTCACTTTGAGAATATTAGGGTCTTCTCTCTCTCTCTCTCAAATTAAACTCAATGTAAACCGCTTACGCTATCACACACTCTTAGCCCATCATTCGTTCCACAACCGAAAACACTTCTAGAAGGCTTCTTTTGGAATTTTGATCAGCTCCCGTTGCTTTTTGCTTTATCTTATCTCTACTCCAAAAATGGAATTTTTCCAATGGGATTTTCATTTTCTGGAACAGCCAGAAGTCGCAAGAAGCCAGGCTCAGCTTTGATAGTGTCCAATAGGGCCTGCGCAACTGCAAGACGGAGTTCTTTCCCATTCCAAGAACAGAAGCCAGAGAACAAATTTCGCAGCCGCTCTGCGCATGATGGCACAAAATTGCATGTAAGAAACCTATAGATATCTCAACTTCTTCAGTAGTCTCTCATATGTAAAACGGTGATCTTTCATTATCAAACTTGTTCCTTTTTCAACCACATCTGCCTTTTGGGAGGTTTGTGACCTCCAAGAATGCAGATCACTATCTACCAACATACAGCTAATTTGGAACAGGTTAAACCCTTCCTTAATTTGTGTAACCCTCATGGGTTCGTCTCCAAACACTTACTGAATCTTATATACGAATTGTTTCACTTAGAAAATCACAAAGTTTTTGACAAAAAAAATTGATGCAGTATCGGTATATTTTCTTTTACAGAAAAAAAAAAAAAAAAAAAAACAAAATAGTAACTTAACAAAAAAAAAAGTTCAAGCATGTGCATTAAGTTGTAATCCCTCACGGTGCTTCAGTGGTGCCTCTTTACAATCTACGCTGTGCTCGGAAAAATTGAATGTTGGATAATTTTTGAACAGATCTTGAAACGCCATAATATAATTAAAGAAATATTAATATGAATTTAAAATTTTTTATTTAAATTCATTTTTTATCATTATAAATTCATATATTTATATTTTGAAATTTCTTATTGTATGTGGATGAAAATGAAGTCCTTGGTGGAAAAGTAAAAAAATAAGTTAAAAAATTATCGTTGTAGAAAAATCATCTGCGTCAAAGAACTTAAACTAAGAATTTACATGTATCACAATCGACAATTTATCGTCAAAAAAAGAAAAAATGGTCTATAAATAATGAATAAACTAATTTGTCATCAAATGACTGCTAAGACCGTAAAAAAACGAAGAAAATGATCTTGTCTTCTGTATTTAATGTTACACAAAGGTAGATATAAAACATGGATAACTTCCGATAAAACCCTATTCCATCTGTTATTCACATATGGTAAAACGAATATACAATATATTTCATGCAAAGAGCGTCGCAAAGACACAGCAGTTTTACAAAAAGCAAGTTGGCAGTCAGGTGTTATGATACGGAGGGAAATGTCTTCCCAGGGTTTAACAAAAACATTTTTTTGCAGAACCAAAGGCTAAAGTGGATGCTAAATACTACCAGAATTAAGTTATGAAGCACATGATTAAAGAAAGTAAACGTCTTTATCCTTAAGAAAACTGTTTTTCGCCAACATTCTGCAGAAAGTCGTACTGCACAAAATCAATTATAAAAGGGCTGAAAGATAAATGCATAATTTTATTCTTGTTCAAAAGTAGCCACTATCATCCCCTGACTCCACTCTTTGCGATTATTTTTATGGTGATATTAAATAACTATTAAATAGAAGAAAATTAAGAACACTCCAACGGCTTCAAAAAGCAATCAAAAAGAAAGTTGGAAAATCCCAACCCCCAATAGTAGAGAAAGCTCTTTTTGGCCTGATCTAAAGGCTTAGGTAGAATGGTTAATGCTAAAGGAAACCACATTGTAAATTTCATGCAAATAACTTAAATCAAAATAAAAATTTATGATACTCTGAAATTGGTCACATTATTTTTGAATCAGTCTGTAGAAATTGAGAAAACATATTAATATATTATTTGTAGAAAGTTCAGACATATGAAATTTGTAATTCATTAAAATGATGAATGACTCAAAATATTTAAAAATTATTTTTCCCTGTATAAATGCAGTTATAAGGAACGAATTCTAAATATATCCGACGGTCATCTGATGTAATTACTTTAAACAGGAAATTAGGGGGGGGGACGAGAAAAATGGTTAAAGAAATCCTTTTTTATTAACTTTAATCTTGCAGAATTACAAATTAAAGTTTAAAAGAAAAGGTAAATATAACTGTGTTATTTTAGACAAAACGTTTTTTTTTCTCTCGCGTATTTGCGAGATGATTAAGATCTTTCGATTTTATTCTTCGTGCAGTGACAAAAAAATCGTTTTTTTATACACTATATTAATTCAAGTGATTGAAATTTTAATTTAGAAAATTATTTTTTTAACTGTAAGAAACAAACAACAATATTATTTAAAATAAAAAAAAATCAAAATAAATTTTTAAGAAAAGTTTTTAGTCCGGATTTAACTATAGTTTTAAATAGGAAATATGCCTCAAAGGCATTAAATTTAGAATTAGTATCTCATTATAGCAACAAGATTACTAATGATGACATTTATAATAATTTTGACCAACCGTGAAGTGACGAGGACGACCTCCGTGCTAGTAGCTTATAATCCTGAATGTCGCACACGATAACAAATGGAATTAATGTCATGAGAAAAATCTTTTTATAATAACACAGCTATTTATGGTACCTTTAAAGTGTAATTTGATAGCTAGAAAAGCCTTAAGTCTTTCTTAAACTCTAATAAAAATTGCCGGTTTAAGTGTAGTATAGGGGGGAGGGGCTTGGCCATTTCTTTTGGCTACCAAAATCGATCGCCAAGCTTCTTTGTTTAGCGATAGATGTCCGGAAGCAAAAATGAATTCGTTTTCTCACCATGAATATCCAAAGAAAAATCGCCAAATCCAAAGGGCCCCCTATACTACATTTGAGCCAAATGACCATCTGATCATTATGGACATTCCACTGAAAAAGTAATATATTTAATTATAACTACAAATTCCAGAAAATATTCTTTAGTTCTTTCATATGGGTGGTCAAATGTTTTTGGCAATAATTTTCAGTATTACTGTTGAGATTGTCATTCTTCAGATATTTTTTTACTGTATATGTTGCAAGATAAAATATTATGCATGCACTCTATTATTTCACTGGGAAAAACAAAAATTAGACATTGTCGCAAAGTCTTAGCACTATTCAAAAACTACTATTTTACTTTATATTAAACTTCTATTTTACAAGATAATATAATTAGTAATAATTATATTATCTTGAATAGAATTTATTGAAGTCATCCTATATTTTTATTAACTGAAAAGTATTTGCAAAAAAAAAAAGTATGATGTATTATAAACTCTTCATATATTCTTATTGATAGGAATCTTTCTTACAATATGATTTTACTTATAACTAATATTAGAAAATAACTATAATTTATACCATATTTTATTAGTAATCACAATTGTTCATTACTATGTTTAAGTTAATATAAACTGTCATAAAAAATTTCTTTCTCCTTGTGAAAATTCTTCTTGTTACGAGAAACTGCATATCTATATACGTACTGTAGATTTTTTTTACATTTTACTAAACTGTATTTAAATCAGTAAGAACGGAATAAAATCTTACGATACGTATACCAAATTTATTCAAACCTAAGCCAAAATTTTTTTGCTAGTCTTAATGCTACTAAGAATTGAGTGCGGATTAGAATCGAGGCGTACAAAATCATCGGATAGGGAAAATTGAACATCATACTGGTAGTTATAGACCTATTACAAATTCATGTAAGTATTTAAAAGTTTTTAATACTGGTAAAATAAAATAATTATTCACTTATTATTAGTCCTCGTTTTAAAAGAAAATTCAATTTTGTAAATATTAGGTATCAATAAACGATATTTTTCACTACTTTTATATTTTTTTCACAAAAATATGTTGAAAATTTGGGGTGTGGCTTAAATTCGAAAAAGAAAATGGTGTGTGTGTTCAGTCATAGAAATAATTTCACTTCGTCAAAATTTATTCACCAAATTGTATAAAAAGTCCCAAAATCATTGTGATTGATTAAACTTTGTGAAGAGAAACTTCATTGTACATACTCATCTTGAGTCTTTTTACAACCAAGATAGTGTAAATATGCACGAGCTATTTGCGTAATAACGATACGCCATATTCAACACTTACTTAAAGTTAAATAAGGACTTTGTAAAAATTAGTCTTCACCCCCAAAATCTCTCTTAATCTTCCTTCTAAATATTAGCATTAAAATTGAAAAAATTCTTAAGCAAATTTCAGTCAAATAAAAGAAACATATAATACGAATTGGAACTTCCACGAAGCTTAAAAACTGTGCATTAAGACACAAAAGAAAGGGAGGGGGGAGAAACTTTTTTGACTTTAAGGAATAACTTGGTCAAACACAATAGACTTTACCTTCCCTGGCAAAGACAGCTGCAGTGGATATCCCTACTACATCCCCTTTGTTCGATTTAAAGAGGAAAGAAATATTGACCAGCGACATGCACAGCGGAAGTCCAGAAGCGGTCAAGAAACTTTAACGTCCGCACAATGAACAAGATTGAGCACGACAATGAAGTCCACAGCATAAGTTTCTCTAAAAATCCGGAACAATGCTCAATTCAGTATATGTAATAAAAAACTAGAAGTCGTATAAAATAAAGAAGAAGAAAAAAGGGAAAAAAGTTCATTACAATCCTCCGATCCAGTTTCTCTTATTCTTTCTCCTGGAATGCACCGAGTATTTTTCGAACAGAAGGAAAAAGAAAAAAAAGAAAGTGAGACAGCGAAGTGGGAGAAAATAGTATAAAGAGCAGGAAATTTTTCCAGGGCCTCATTGATTTCACCTCTTTTTCGTCTGCTAGCCCCCTTGAAATCCTGCCCTTTGAACGTTCGCGAGGGTACAGTTTCTTTTTATGATTACGACTACCAGACGATAGATGTCACAGTCTGAAGACATTCTTTTATTTTTGAGAGCAGTTTTATAGTCGCCCACTGCAGAGGCGTGCAAACGGCAGACGACTTGGCCTGACTCGTTTAGCTCTGGGTGATCCAGAACTGCACCTCCTCTTATCCTTTGAGAGAATAACATTCTCTCTGTCTTCGAGGATAACCCCCCCCCCCACCTCCCAGTTATCTTTTATTTTTGTTGTAAATTATTTCCTGACTGATCCAGTTGCCTAATATCATTCGAGCAATTTCTACAGATTGTTCAATGGTTTGGACATTGTGGAAATTCTATAGTGGGAACGTTATCCTGGTCTGTATTGATCTCTGCAGATTTGTATGTAAGAGTTTCTATATATAACTAAATTTGTATTGTCATTTTCTTTCTCTGTGGAATAAAAATAAAAGGACCTTTTTTGTGTGCGTAAATAAAGACTGGCCTAGTTTGAAGTTTTATCCGTGATAAAAATTAAAATCATTTGCATATTAATAATTATAATTGAAATCACAAAGCCTTTTAAGGGCAGAATTTAATAACATTTTTATTTACTATTTGAAATAAAGTAAAAAAAAAACCAGCTACCCCTCCCCCTTGTTATTTTGATTTTTAATGTGTTACTTATATATTAATGGTTTTGTATATAATTGCTTGGATTTTTTTTCATTCTTTCTAAAACTCTTATATTTGTTTTAACATTGGAAATTTTAATTAAATATGTGATACAATATATAAAAAATAATATAATTCGAAGTCTATTGTAAAATAAATACACGGGGTCTACAATTCATCGATAAATTTATTATTCGAATAAGCTTTATTTCTGAGTGAGTGAATATTAACGTCACCCTATTCAGCGACTCGAGGGCTTTTGGCCAAGGATCTCGTAATTAAGATCATAGTCAACTGACGAGGATGACACCGGAGCTGGAAACCCTCTTCTAATTTCTTCACCACACAATAGGAGGACGTTTGAGCCTCCACATATTCAACGTACAGCAAATTAATTGTGCAGCAGGACCTCAGCCGTACAAGGCTCAGACTCATGACACCATTATCTTGACCACTAGGCTACCGCATCCACGCTTTTTTTCTGAAAAAATTATAGAATGAAGCTTATTTTAATAATAGATTTACCAATAAACTTTTAACAAAAAATCTCCATTTTCTTTAATAAAGACTAGAATTATCTACTTAAATATAAGAGTTAACTGTGTACATAATTATAAATTTCTATAAGCCTCGTAAAGCAAAGAAATATTACAAGATAAAAAAGATAAAATAAGATATCTAAGGCCAAATATTCAAAAGCAAACTTTTAGTCTTAGAAACGTATATTGAAGGATTAAACATAGTTTTAAGACCAGTAAACCTTCCCCTATATTTGCCTACACTACTGAGCTACAATGTATAACCAAACTGCATTGTTTATTTTCTGTATGAGTGCTTCTTTTGTGTTGGAATTCAAAGAATTCCAAAGGACTACCTAGCTCATATTAATTGATAGTATATAACTTTCCTTTGTATAACAAATTGCAATTACTTTTTATTAGAGTTATTTAGACTTTATCTTTATTGGATTGTTCATTTTCGACCTGAGTACCTTAAAATACATCAGACAATTTGGTAGAAATGTTTTGAGCTCTTAACCATTTGGTAGCATATGTTTAATTCAGTAACTAATACACTTTCTTTTTTTATTCGTGCTTGTTATTCAAACATTAAACGAACGATACTGATTATTTTGCATCTTAACATAAACAGAAGACTAGAGGGCTAATTTTCGATACAAATTGCTTGAACTTTATCAATTATTTAATACAGTTCAGTCATATTAGAATTCTTTTTGATATTCGTTTTCTGATATTAACTTTTGACCTATCCGTCTAAGAGAAAACACTCCTAAATTTTATTGGTAATTTTAAAGAACAATTTGTAAAACTTTAATATCTCAGGTATAATAAGGATTGTATTAGTATACAAGGAAATCAAACACAAACTTTAAGATCATTTTACGCTATCAAATATTATCCAGTTAATAATCATATATAGTATATACATGCATAAATATTCTATTAAAACTAACAGCTCTGAAGCTTTAGCGGAGTCTTAATAGAAATCACATAATTGCTGAAATCAAAAACACTGCTTACTGCTAAAATTGAAACACTATGAAAGAGTGATAATATAAATTTCAAATTTATGGGAATCGAAGAAAGTGCTAAGATATACAAAAGACCAGAAGATAAGCGCAATCGAACTACGCAAAAGGAAGAAACAGTATATCAAACTTTGTATAAAAAGAAAGTTTTACGCAGCCGGTTTTACATTTGGAAATCATATTTTGGTGTTGGCTGTTAGTGAGAATATTGTGAAATGTCTCGTGTAACAAGGAAAAAAAGGGTAACAACACTGTGGGAACTCGATAGCGGTAGAATAATCGTCTATCGAGAGTGTCTGTCGCAATATTACTACTAGCGTTGGTCGGAATCCAACCATTGTCATGCAAATATCAAATCGATGAGCTCAGGAGAGTCATAATCAACACCATGTAAGATTTAAACGACCGACTGTCACTAATACCCTAGAGGACAGACATGTTTGGCGTCTGGAGCAGCACGGACTGTCCGCAGGACGTCCATTATTGCGGCTTCCTTTGAAGGATAGAATTCTGCGATGGCATTGGTACACCGAACGGCAAAACTGGATACAGGATGGCCCTACGTCGTTTTTTTTAGACGAATTCCAATTCTGCGTGCAGTACCATGACAGACATATCCGTCTGATGAAAGAACCGATGAGAAAACATGTACTTGCGTTCAAAATGGTCTTATGACCAGTCACACAGCAAGAGCATTTGCTGTTCGCATCGTTACTAATCTGAAAGCCATTGCTTCAAATCTCAGATCTTAAAGCTGGTGGCTGTGCCCTATCTCTGAGGCCTTGAAGATATCTTATTTTTTTAAGGGGGAGGGTAACGCGAGAACTTACGTTGTCTGTCGTGTCTTGCTTCAACAAGAGAGGTTTTCTACTGCTGCCTGCCACTCTACAGCCGCTGTTCATCGTTCTTCTACGATTGATGAGGTGGGATATCGACTTGCAGCATTAAGAATGAATTGCCCGAATCTATCATCGGCTAAATGCCTAACCGAGTTAGAGCCGTTTTAGGTACCAGGTATTAGCTGTATGTACTTATTTCAAACCCTGCGTAATCCTACAAACTAAATTGTCTTCAAATTTAAGTATATTTTCTCCTTGCTATACTGTATATGTACTACAATAAGTAAAATTTTGTTACTTGTTTTTTTCTTCTTGTTGCTACTATTTGAATGAGCTTTAGAGAATTTTATGAAAATAAAAATTTCACCCCGTTCGATAATATAATTATGGTTTTGAGATTTATCATGTAGTAGTCCCTCGTTAACAGTTAATTACTCTAAACTAATGATAATGAAGAGCAGACTTTATTTTGCATAATATAAGTGTATTTTAAAGATTAAAAAATGCAAATAGAAAAACTATAACTGATAAATCTATTGATCATTATTAGATCTAATTTAATTAAAAAAAATTTAATCTCTTTTTCTATAGTAGTAATGTACATAGAAATAAATAATCTTAGTTTAAGGGATTTCATTTCAATTTTGTATTACATTTTATTAGAAAAAAGCGTTGATTTTATAATAAAATGAATTATTTCTCATGAATATTAAGCAAAATATGAAATAAAAGACACATAACGGCTGTGTCTTTAATCAAACTATATTCGAAATCAAATATATATTCGAATCAATTCGTATCATCAAATTATATTCGAATTATCAGAATAGTCTAATAAAGAAAAGGTTAGTATAGCATCAAATATTTTCTGTTATAATACTTTTTTAACGTACTTTTTACCCATTTCAAGTAAAAAAAGAATTACTTTACTTTTGTTGAAGTGGTTTTCAAAATATAAGAGTAATTAATTTTAAGCATTCGTTTTATATAATTATACGGGCACTTAACCGATGAATTTTTGATATGCTAAGATATTATTTAAATGCGCTTTTAGTGAGGACCCCCAGTAAAAATGCATACATCTCTTATGTCTTTCTTTCATCAGATTTACGAAGTATTTTATGAAAAAACATCAATTCCACATCAAAATATCCACAAAAACATGATTTTACATGTAGTTTTGAATAACAACCTTAAATTGCAACACAGCATAAGCTAAAAAACACATATTTGCTTAACATCATATATTGTTTACATTCTAGCCCAGTAATCTAAGGCGTCCAGTAACGAAGCCTTTGCTAAAAATACTCCCCATCTCCAAACTTCCCTATTTTCCTCCGCTTTCCTCAACACATTCCCTCCCACTCCACCCAGACGGGGAAATCCGAATTTGAAATTCAGCAGACTAGAGGCTGCTTGAAATAATATAAGCTTTCGGAAACCTCAAGCGCTGGTCCATGATTGGAGAAGGAATTTCCTTTTAAGAAAGCTGCGGTCTTAATGCCGTTTCCCTGGCCAACAGGTGGCTGAAGGGGAAATAAACCTGGCTGGAAAATTCAAGCGGGTAAAATGTGCAAATAACGGCGTGAACGGAACGGGCTCTCTCGGGTAATATGAGGCACTTGGCTGCAGTATACTAATACAGAAGAACTGTCTCTCCGTCACTGCTGATCATCAGTCAGGGGACCCAGAAAAGGCTGCCTGCAAATCAGGTGCAGGCCTAAGGTTCTTCTTTCTGGATTTTGCGTGGCGTTGATTTAGTTCTCTGCATAAAAGACGTGGAAAGACAAAATGTGAATAATTTTAAAGAGGAAAAATGGTAAAAATGATTGCCTTTGCATTGTTTGTGAAGTATACATGTTTTTTGAACAATTTTTGCTCGTGTTGTGAATGATATTCAGGTATAACGTCGTAATGGAAACGTTTTTTACTAAAATAATTGAATGAATGAATATAATGACTTTCTCATTTTTATCAACCAGTAAGATTTACTTGACCAAAACATTCAGATGAAATTGTTCTCTCTTTATTATTTTTATTTTTTTTTGTAAACGTAAATATATATCGGACAAAAGAAAGGATTGTTTTTGTAAAAGATAATATTTTAATATCAATATTATTTATTTTTGAAGAAAAATAATATTTATAAAATACAGTAAATACACTTATAAAATCGTTTCTTTACACAAAGATGGGCAAAATGTAATAAAGGATGTTACTAAAGATACTTCATACTTTAAGTACTAAATTTTTTTAAAACTTAAATACTGGAATTTTTTATTATTTATTATGATAAATAATCAAAATGTGAAAAACTAACCATTAAAATGTAACAATACGCTATGCGCAAAGTTCTCCCATCCGGTTAAATTGGCACTTAAATCTAGAACAACGTCTCAGTATACCGTTATTATTAATTATTGAATGGAATATAAACAGTCAGCGAGACAGGTGAAACAATGAAATACAGGGTCAGCCGATTAGAAACAGTTATTATTTAATGGAAAAGAATTTATCGATAAGATTTACACAGAATGTCGAAGGAACTTCCCAATTTTGTATGCATATGTCTTTGATGTTCTATGTGACTTCCCTTAGTCACACGGACAAGGGAAACGTAAATTGTAATGTCCTTTTTTAATCTGTTAATAAAGTGTTACATCAAATGTTTACCTTGACATACTCCAGCTATGGATAATGCCCCAGACAGACTGATTCCAAGGATTACATCTTCAAGCAAGATGGAGCAACTTCACACTGGAATACGGGGGTGCACATATTTAAACAAACATCTTCCAATGAGTTGGATTGGTCGAAGTGTGCCGATGATGTCTTTTGTTCAACCCTGTGCACCACAAAGTATCACACGGAGGCTTACATAGAAGCAAGCATGAAGCACAAATCATAAAAGAAAGAAGGATTACAACACAAACACCCATGCCTTCTCCGGAATTCGAACCCAGGCCCTACGGCACCGCAGTCAGAGTCACTAACAACTGTACCGGATAAGTGGCTGTCTTCTGTTCTTGGCCCGCCAAAATAGCCGGACTTCACACCGTGTGATTTTTTTCTGGAGCTATGTGCTTCCCATGTCCAAAACAAATGAAGAACTGAAAGTACGCATTTGTATAATGCGATTGCTTCGGTGGTTGCCCGATGCTTCGGAATGTGTGCCGTGAAATGGAGTACCGCTTAGATGCTGTCCGTGTGACCAAGGAAAGTCACAAAGAATATCGATGACGTATGTATACAAAATTTTGAAATTGTCTCATTCTGTGTTTACTTATCGATAAATTCTTTTCCATTAATTAGTTAAAGCTGTTTGTAATCGCAATATTCATTTTGATTTACTCTGTAGAGAATATTGGATTGTAAATGCTTGTGGATGATATTGTCACAATGATTCATGCTAAAGCCATCTTGTTGCATTCACTTTTAGAATTAAATATTAGTTTCAAGTTAATTGTAAAGATTACGAGGAGTTGCATCTCGTTTAGATAAGCACAAACAAAATTGTTTCTTTCCTTTTAGTTTGTCTTGTTTGCACATTGCGAAGTCATTTACAGTGTTTGACATAATAAAAGAACATTTTATTGCAATTTCTTGTTGGTAATCAACTGTAAATGGTTCAAAGGCTTCTCCACCCGTGCTTCGTTCAAATCCACTTCCCTCGTAGTTTTAAGAGAGCGCGATTTTCACCTCAACAGACATGAAAAGGACGCACCATGACAAAACATCTATTCGAATGTGAGAAACATTATTTGCTTTGTACAAACAAAAGAATAAAGAGAATTTCTGAAAATATTTCATTGGATTTTTATATTAGTGTTACTTAATTATACATTTGTTTTAATTAGTAAATTAAAAAAATTATGTTTACATCTAATGTTACGTTTTTCGATTGTTAGATTAATTTTTTTTCCAAATAATAAAGATATCAGAAATTTATAATAATTTTCATTTTTCTATAATTTTAACATTTTTGTATACCTTATCTAAAAATTTCAAACTACTTAATTACCGAATTTATTCGAATCTAAGACACACTTTGATTCCAGTGTTAAATCTATTAAAAATTAGGTGTATCTTACAACGGAAGACAGAAAAATTCATTGAATGAATGAAATTGAACATGATCATGATTACAGCAATGATAGTCTTATATATACCTTTAAATATTTTTAATATTGGTAAAATACCTTAATTATTCACTTATTATTAGTTCTCATTTTAATTCTTTTCTAATTTTTTTAAATCTCGGAACTGAATCATCTTTTTTGCAGTATATGAATTTTTTCACAAAACTGTGTTGAGATTTTGGAGTACAACATCTTAGATTCGAATAAATACGGTTAATCACTACGTTAAGTAATCAACTTTTAAAAAATGATAATTAAAAAATTAAAAACTCTAAATACAATCAATGGTTAGTAAATTTTAGAAATTTTTTTTCTTCTCATTTGTAGATTTTGCATTTTTTTACCTTTCCTCTTTATTTAAAATAGTAAAATTTGGATATTTAATTAAACTTAGTACAAATTATGAGATGTGAGTAGACAACTGCGTATTAAATTGAGTAAATTTACTATTATTCTATAATTAAATTACGGATATATCTCTACTGACTTATTCTTGAAGTATGCTATCATAGGATCAAATACTATCAAATGGCTGGGGTAGCTTAATGGTCAAGACAACGGAATCATGGCCGGAGTGTCATGAGTTCGAGCTTGGTGCCGTTGAAGACCGGCAGTGCAGTGGGACCCCATGCATGTTAAATATGTTGAGGCTCAAACGTCCTCAAGTTTGATTAGTGTGGAAGTAAGTAGAGAGGTGTGCTAACTCAAGTGTCGTCCTCGGCACTTGACCCTGGTTCGAAATTGCGAGGTCCCTCGCCAAAAACCCTCGAGTAGCTGAAAATTATGCGGTTAATATTCACTCACTCACTGGAGTCCTTGTACCTCCAAAGACCTATTCTGTAGAAGAATGACGTACGTTAAATCTGTGGTAACTCCAAGTCCTCCCACTGAGGTGGTGTAGTAGTTTGGAGATGGGGGTGCCAGCTTAGGTATCGTCCATTGCAGTTGACAGTGGTTCAAAATTATGAAGTACCCTAGAGCTGTTTATAGTGCGACGTTTAAAAACTCTCAGTACAGAACGAAAATTTTTTGAAAGGAATAAAAATTGCCGCTATTTTAGTAATATTACACTTTTTCAATTCCTACTATTAGTTTACACTCCCTATATATATCTTGTTCAAATTTTCAATCGTTATTAAATTGAATTTTAAAGCACTCAATTGAGCTGAGATTTTATATACACGATTATTTTGGATGACAATAGAGAAATTTAATTATAATTAATAAAAATGAATTGAATAGAACTAATTATTCAAAGAATTACAAATTCAGCCACGTTGGTATCATTTTGGGCGACTTAGCGACCATTTTGGCGAATTGTGTCAAAACTTGAAAAGGTTTTTTCTCACATTTTAAAGCGCTCATTTGAGCTGGAATTTTCCATACACTATTGTTTTGAGTAATAATACGATAGTTTAATTATGATTAATTAAAATTATAGACTGAAATTAATTATTTAAAGAATTACAGATGCAGCCACGTTGCCTTCATTTTTAGCGACCTGGGTCTCAAAACTTTATAAGATTTTTTCCCCCTCACGTTTCAAAGCATTCTGTTGAACTGAAATTTTATATGCTCGATTGTTTCGGATGACAATACGATACTTTAATGATAATAATAAGAATTAATTACCACTTAATGTTGTGATTCTGTCATATGTATATACATATTTATATTAATTGTAACTATTTAATAAAAGTAACTAAAATAAATTTTTTTTTGTTGATCTAAGTAAGATTGACTTAAACATTTTATTTTTATATTACTTATTAAATTTAGAATGTTTTATCTTTTTCTTTCTTTAATTATAAAAAGTTTTTGATGATGATGCAATAAATTTATGTATACATTAGGTACTGTTGAAGAATGCAGAGTTTTGAAAATTCGGTGTGACCGCGGTAGCCAAGAGGTCTAGGCATCAGATCTTGGCTAACGTGTCATAAGTTCGATGCCAGTACCACTGAAGACCCGCCGTGTAGGGGTGCGATGCACGTTAAATCTGTCGAGAGCTCAAACTTCCTCTCGTTGGTGTGGTGTGGTATTTAGGAGAGGGGGTGCAAGCTCAGGTGTCGTCCACGTCACTTAACCATGGTTCAAAATTACGCGGACCATCACCGAAAGCCCTCGTGTAGCTGAATAGTGCGACGTTAATATTCACTCACTTGAAAATTCGGTTTATCTTTAATATCGAAGGAAACAATATTTACTCATGGACAATTGTATGCAGCTCTATCCAGGTACAAAAGTAAATACGGAATAAAAATTTATTGAAATTTAGAAGAAAATGTGTTAAGAACATTGTTTTTGAAAAGGCACAAAATTAAAATACAAATTAAATAACGAAGATGAGGATTTGAAACTGATTTTTTTCCTGCTTACAATAAATATATTGAAAAAAAACCATTGAAAAAATACATAATATTTGTAATTTACTATTTTGGAATTTAAAGAATGGATATGAACAGCTGTATAATTTGTAAAATAGGGATTGGTACGTCATTTGGTGGACAAGTGGTAATCCCTGTTAATTATAACATATTTATTTTTGAAAAAAATGGCAACAACTCGATTATTTCGCCCTGCATTTAATTCGGTTATATACATTAATCGTTTGTTACGTTAATAAGAATAAGTAAATTTGTTTTAAATAAGCATTTGGTAAATAATAATTTATGTATAAAAGTTTTAAAATTGAATAGATAAAACTTAAAATGTTCATTAATAAAATGCTCGTGATGCCCTTAGATAAAATGTTCATTTGAGAATTATTGAAAAAGGGAGCAAGAAATATTCAGAACTTTACAAGTTCATACTTTCACGCTTGTTATATACATTACATTTTTAATTTACTTTTTGAATCTTAAGTTTATTTTTTGATTAAAAGTCATAATTAACACAGAAAAAAGTTGCTATTCTAACCACCTTTTTTCACATTTTATTTTAATTATATTCCAGCGTAGGTATCTATCTCTTATTGTTTAAAACTGAATTATATTTAATTATAATTATTAGAGACAAAAACTCAGTGTTATCCAACATTATTCTACATGGAGGCCTTCTAGCCTCCGATAAAGTAATTATGTGCCCTTCTAGCAAACCAACAAATTTTCTTTACTTAATTCCAAAAATTTAAAATAAAAGAAGACTCGAACAGATTGTCGACGAGAATAATAAAAAAAAGAAAGAAAGAAAAAGAAAAATCCTCTTTTGTACCCTATCGACAACAATCCATCAAAACTTGCCGTTGGGTTGGTATTGAGCAGTCAGACCAAAATGGATTAGGCAAATTTATAAGAGACCGTGTGTTTTTCCAAAAACAAAATTTAACGGGCTTTTCAATAAGGGGAAAAAAGAACGGTAGGAAAAGCCCCGAAAGAACCAACCAGGGCGCAAAGTGCGTAATAAAAGAAGCCTGGTGCAAAAGTAAAAAAATTCGGACCCTATATTCTCTGGTTTGTGCTGTTGTTGTTGTTGGCTCGGCTCTTCCAGCTCTTTTCATTCTACGTCTCTAGCGGCTTGATTCATTTAGCAAGGAATGACGATAACACATGCGTCGCACGTTTTTGTTTAATATGGATCGATGGGGCTTGTTGGAGGAAATTTCACGCCCCTGCCATCAGTGGCGGTACGCGTCAAAGAGGGCGATGTGTGTTTAAGATCGCCGATCGATGCCCAACTGAATTGGATCAATTAGAATCCAGAGAATTTTTTTACTTTTATTTTGAAGTGTAAATAGGCTTGGAAAAATGAAGAATTATTCAAAAGATATTAGAAATAAAAAATAACGTGTAAAGGAACTAAAAATTGATAAATTTAACTTGTTTTGATGTAGTAGAATTAGGGTTTTTTTTTCTTTATATGTATTTGGGTGTAAATAGGAATGAATCATAATATTTCCATCTTAATTCTGAACCCTATACTAATTAAACATAATATTAAAAATAATATGTAGGTAATTACAAATTATCTAAGAGTTTCCTATCACCAGAATTAAGACATGTAGTCAACATACAAAATGTATACATGCTGTTTCATACATAGTTACTATAAGTTACACAGTGTCCAAATTACAGTAACTATGGATGAGAAAATGGATTATTTTTCAATTATATGATTAATAGAATAATTCACTTAATTATTGAATGATTATACTACCAACTAAATTCTGAACACGCATATTGATCAGAGGATAATAGTTATAATAATTGTAGATATATACAAATTACCTAAGAATTTACTAATAATATATTACAAATATTAAGAATTGTAACCAACATGTATATATGCTTTTTCATGTATATTTGCCATAAATTGAACTATGTCCAAATGATTGTAATACAATGGATGAGAAAATTGATTTTCGCTTATTTAAGTAATTAATTATTAATAATTAACTTAAATATTGAATCATTACACTTCCACCTTAATTCTAAACACGTACGCTGATTAAGCTTAGTAGTAATAATAATTTGAAGACAACAAAAAATTACCCAAGAATTTCCCGAGAATAACGCCAGAATTAAGAAATGTAATCAACATACAAGATGAACGTATGTTTTCTTATCGATAGGTCCCATCAGTTAAACAATGTCCATACCTTAGCAACTATAGATGCGAAAATTATTTTCCCCAAATTACCTTATTAATTATTAATAATTCTCTATATTATTGAATCAGTATACTACCATCTTTTAATTTTGATCATGTTAATTGATTAAGCATAATAGTTATAATAATATATGTAGTGTAATTCTTGAATTAAGAAATGTGTCTAATGTATAGATATCTCTTCATATACAGTAGCATAAATTAGACAATGTTTAATAGAGGAGAAATTGCCTTTTTAACCAAATTATGTAAGCTAGAATTAAATCATAAAAAAGTAAATTTGGAAGAATATTCTTTTTCCCCCTTATAGTTAATTAAAATATGAGAAAAATATTTGTTTAAAATGTAAATAAAAAATAATTAATATATTCATGTTTTTTTTTAAAAAAAGAACAATTTTGTAACACATAATACTAAATAGTAAACGCACAATTATCGAAGCATTTTTTTCTTTATGATTTATTTTATTCAAGAATTTCAGAGTGATCGGTTGTCAGTGGTAATATACTTATGTCCAAATTAAATCACATTTTTTGTTTTTTTCATATATGTATTTGTTTATATTAAAAAAAAAAAAAAAAAATTACTAATAAAAAAAAAAAAAAAAAAAAATTATCCATTTAAATAAAACAAGATATCTTTTCATGATATTCCATTTCAGGACTTAAATATTATGCACTTGAACGATCACAAGCTGGTTATTTACAAATACCCTAGATAAAAAAAAAAATTACTTACCAGATTTGAAGTCCATACAATATCAAATCAAAATTGCATTAAGTGTCACAATACAACCTCCACTCTGACTTCCACCAAAGAATCCAAACATAACAATGTTTCAAATACTTTACATTCCATCGTTTCTATGATACAGAAGACAATTGTTATTGAAAAACATTCAAAAAAAAACTTTTCAAAAAATTAAAAAAATAAAAAAAAAATATCTCATACTTCTATGTAACAAAAAAACGACAGATTTGGGAGCAAAGGAATTCTTGTGAGTGATGGAATATTGTTCAGTAGTCGTGCACCCCTGTAAGTTTTCGATTCGCGTATTGTCAACTCATAGCGCTAAAGGGATAAGATCCTGGATGTTTGGGAGGGTCTAGAAAAAGCCATTTCTCAGGGTATGTCACCTCCCAGGACACCTTCTTCCAGATTAAAATCTTGAACATAACTTTATGTGTGTAAATCTATAACTATTTTTTTTGTAAAATATTTCTGTAAAATTAAAGCTTTTTCTTGTGTTTTTTTATCTTTTTAACCATGGAGCTGAATCTTTTTTTAGTGATAGGAAAATTACATAAGTTAAATATGTTTTGTGACTATATATTTTTTCAGAAAGTAGAGCATCTTGTAGCTAATTGTGTTTTATTTTAAAATTAATTAGTATTTTTAAAATAACCATTTAGTTATTTTTAAGTGTAGTATAATGTAATTCAGTGTTCCCAAATTAAAAGAATAGAGGTGTTTTTTAAATAGATGGGATACAAACTATAGGCAAAGGATTGCGAAAATTACTTCAAGGTATTACTACTCTTACTGAAGCAAAATTAAGAAAAGGTAAAGGGACAATTGGTTTGTATGGACCAGAACGACCAACAATGACTCGTGTTAGTAGCTCAGGCATTATTGAAGGGGAACCAGCTGAAGAATAGACCATTAAACCTCAGAGATAGTAGAAGAAAGCAACTGTGTGGATGAAGAATTATACATGAATATATTAACTTTAGATTCTTTTTTAAATTAGTGCAGTAAATAAGAAATTAATCAAAGCAAATAATCATTCCTCTTTTTTTAAAAGAATTATTTTGTTATTAAAATCACTACAGAACATTAAAAATGTAACACCAGGAAGGAGTTGCCAAAAGGGGAAAAACTTGGAACAAAAAATTCTACCTCCTTTTATTTATATAAACGAATCGATATCTTATTGAGATAGAACTTGATGAAATTTATTTTTCTAATATTTCTTATACACTCATGTCCATAAATTAAGGATAATGAAGTTCAGGTAAAAAAAGAGACAGAAGCAAAACAAATTTCACTTATTTGTAAAGTCTATTTATTAAACAAAAGGTAAAGAGCAAAAAAGATGCTATATGTTTGATATAATTAATAAAAATTGCTATTTTCACTCCCTGGAGCAAATTTCAAAAAAGAACCTATTTACAAAAAACAGTATAACATGCGTAGTATGATGGTTAATACGGAGTATGTCTCCCGGATGATGCAATACAGGCCTTACAACGCCTACGCATGCTGAGTATCAAATTATCAATCTGATCTTGGGGAATATTACACCACTCATCAAGCAATGCCCTCCGAAGTTCCGGTAGACAGGGGGGAGGGGGTTGACGGGCTGCAATACGTCGACCAAGCATATCCCACACACGCTCTATTGGATTCAAGTCCGGTGAGTATGCTGGCCAATCCATACGGGTGATATCCTCCGATTGAAGGCATTCGTCTACAATGTTTGCACGGTGAGGACGGGCGTTGTCATCCATAAACAGAAATTCAGCTTCCATGGCGCCCCAAACAAACGTACATGTTGTTCCAGAATGACATCCCGATAGATGTGGCCTGTCATCGTTACACTCTGAACATGCAGGTCAGTTCTGGAACCAAGAATAATTCCTCCCCAAACGAGCCATCCTGCACCACCGTAACGGTGTGTTCAATGGTGTTCTCTTGGTGGTAACGTGTACCTGGCGCTCTCCATATGAAAGTCCGGCGAGAATCAGACTGCAAACTAAACCTGGACTCATCGGAAAACATCACTCAAGACCACTGTTGCGGTGTCCACAATGCATGCTCTGCTCCAGGTTAATGCAGGCGACAGTGAGTTGCAGTAAGGGGAACACATCTGACAGGCCTACGAGTATAAAGACCAATGTGCCTAAGCGTCTGTACACGGTCTGCCTTGAAACTGTCGTACCGGTAGCTGAAGAGAGCTGACGAGATAGGTCTGATGATGTGCTCCGTCTGTTTCTTTTGGCAGTAACTGCCAAAAACCGGTCTTCATTCAGCGTTGTAACTCGGGGCGACCTATGCTGTAACATCTACTCAGATTACCATTTCTTGGAATTAATGCTAAAGCCTGGAGATGACCTCTGGGAGATTCCAAGTCCTCGGATACTTCTAGCTGGGTACGTCCACATTCCAGTCGTCCGATAATTCTACACGTAAAAAATCATCTAAATGCTTCCTTTGTGCCATAACTATGCGGTTATTGAACTGAAAGGATTTTAAAGCGCTTGTGAACAATTTTACTTCTTTGCCCCCATTCTTTATATACCCCTCTCTTACACTCTCTTTATTTTGACGTACTATCTGCGCCATCTGGTGGTTTCCTGTAATTTGCATATTCTTCTTCAAGATGTGTGTGATAATTCTACAGGTGAAATTTTTATTTTAGAGTCCAATTTCTGTGTGATTCTGAATTATCCTTAATGAGTGTATATTTATTCATATATTTAATATTATCATACATAGTTCGTTCCATAAATTATTTAAATTTCTTCCTATTTGCAATCACCTTTTCAGCATTCTTAATTGCTAAGCAAAAAGCTATAAATATATTTCTTAAGATATTCAATAATGATTCAGTATGATCCCATAGTTAATTATATTCAAACATTGATTTTGACAATATTTCAACGATATGTTGTTGTCACTTGGCTAGAGGCAGTTTAAGAAAATATTAATCTTGATTTGAATTTTTTTGTTCTTTCTTTTTCAAAATTTTGTTTCCAATTAGAATCATAAAGCGAAACACACCCTGAGGGTTTTTAATAACAACTCAGCTATAAATATCTTAACTCTAAGATGCTATGTAAAAGAAAATAAGAATATTTTTCATAAATATTTTTAGAATATATAATAACTATTTTGTAAGCAATTAATTACGAATGAAGCTTCTGTCTGCAAGTTGATTTTAATATATTAAAGGAAGTCGATACAAAGTAAAGAAATTAAAATGTATTTTTAAAGAATTTACTTTCTTGATTGAATTTACTGCTTCCATTCAAAATTTATTACATACTTAGAAACTATCTAAGCAGTTAGATAGAATAGCAGTCTATCTAATGTAAAAAGATTATCTTGGTAAAGACTTTAAAATCTTCACTTCTTATATATTTTATATATATATATAAAGGAGAAAAGCGACTCACTCGTCAGGATATCTCCAGAACTATTAGACCTACAGACTTGAAATTTGCTAGGTATGTTCCAATCATGAAGTAGAGATCCGTTAAGACAGTGTTTCTCAAACTTTCAATATTTGGGACCCAATTTTCAATCATTATTTTCATCCTCCACACAATAATAATGTACTGAGTGTAACAATTATGTACTTTGTCGTAAAGCTACAATACGACTTTAATTATAGACCGTGCAAATTATCAAGATTTGTATTAAATTTTGTTTATGGCAAGCTCATGGGGTCATAGAAATGATTAAACTTGTTCTTAAGTTAGTATTGGTGATTTGGAGATCAAATACATTATGTAGTACTGATATATTTATAAGTATGTGATATACTTGTAAATGTGTATTATTTAATATTTCAGAATGTATTTTGTTTTTATTCTTTTTGGATATTTTTTTTACTTTCGATATCCTTGCACCCCCTGGTAGGATTATCACGCCCCCAGGAGGCGCACCCCACAGTTATAAAAGCACTACTTTAAGAACAAATTTTATGAAAGTCGACCTACAAGGAGGTTGAGTTAAGGGGTGTTATAAAAAAATTCCTTTTTCAAAACTATTAGGCCTAAAAGATTTGAAAATTTGGTAAGCATGTTTCTTTTGTTAAATAAAGATCTGCTAAGAACAGATTTTACTGAAATCGACTCCTCCAGGGGAAACAGGTAGTTACAGGGGCATACTGATAAAAAAATCCCATTTTTGAAGTACTAGTCCAACAGTAAATGAAATTTGTGACTGAATCTTTTTTTTAAATTGAAATTCGCTAAGAATGTGTCTTACGCAAATCCAAGGGGGTTACGAAGCTTATTGATAGGAAAAATTTCCGTTTTTGAACTATTAGACTTGAAATTTAGCAAGCATGCTTATTTTTTCTGCTAAAAAATGGGTTTCGGGGCAATCCGTTTACGGTAAGGGGGTTACGAGAGTTTAAGAGATAATTCTATTTCATTTTTAGAAATAATTATTTAAAAGGCTGGTCTTTTGAAATCAAGAGATTAGAGTTATAAGAATATTTTTCAATACAATCTAACAGTCAAAACTAGGAAATATTAATATTTTTTTAAAAAAATTCCAAATGCAGCTGCGTTCTGGACTGAATGTTTGTAATTGTAGGGTGCCTTTGCGGCATGAGGGTACTCTAAATAGTCGTCGAGTTGCAAGTCCTCTCGGGAAGTTGGTGGAAAGAGAAAAAGAGGTGGGAATCCTCTAAATTGAGTGGAACCGAGTTCTTCTAAATTGGGGTGGAACCGAGATGGAAGCATGGTGCACCTGGATGGTGCTCAAGGCATCCAGAAGTCCAACCTGTCTCAGGCTCTGGCAACTTTGATTTCTTTCACTTCGGGAAGGAACAAAACAACAACAACTATTTTTAATTTTTTCGCAAAAATTATGAGGAGAATTTGGGGTGAAGTAGAGTTGATGCCAACTTTTTTTTACAAAGACATGTGTTAAGAATTTGGGGTGTGGCTTAGAATCGATGGCGGATTAGATTCGAATAAACACGAAACTTATTATTGGCATTTATACAAATATTTCTTTTTGATTAGATGATTCTAAAATTTAGCGATTCACAATATATGACATTTATTAAACGGCGTCTGTGCGGCAAACAACAGTAGACTGATTAAGGCTGATTTTTTGTTTTATAAATTATGATAGAGTGTAAGTATTTTGGAACAACAAATAAGTTTAACTGATCATATAGAGAGGCATAATGAACCATTTGATCTGAAGAAGTCTTGAAAAGTATATGATCATACTAGTTTCTATTTATATGTGAAAAATTAGAAACGAGAGATTTTCCTGGGATGTATTTTCTTTTATAAAAGCCGTCATTTGATTTAACTCTTTTCGTATGAAGATAAAAAGATGAATTAGTTTGATTATTTTTGAGAATTTTAAATGAGACATATTTGATGTAAAAAAGTAAAATTTAAAGTTTCCTCTTCAATCAGATATTATCTTATATTTCACGCACAAACTATAATACCCTTGTTTCCCTCTTGCTGCTTATGTATCATTTTAATTCTAACTGAGTTGAAAGCCAATTTTGGAATAAATTGATAAAATGGTCATTGAAAATTTTAGATTTGATAAGATTCTTAGGAACAATTTTGAAAATGGAAAATTAAGTAGTTATAATCTCTTTTTATTTAATCACTTTAATTTTTTAAAAGTTAATTTTGTATAAAATAATGATACGCTTGTAATTCCAAAATAGCAATATTAACACGTATAGAAATGTAAACAAAAGACAAGTAGACTATTATTGGATCAAATATGTCCAATTGGATTGAATATAAATAAGGATGAAATTTTGCGAGTTCCAAAACTTACTGATGGACGTCCCCTTTTGCTGAAATTTTGCATGAAATATATTGATTAATATAAATCTGAATTAATGTCAAGACATTTTCCACCATTTGCTTTTAGGAGGTTGGTTTTATATAGGTTTGTGAAGAAAATTTGTTCTTTTTTCTCTTTTTTTGTGAAGAAAAGAAAACAAAATACATTAAAGTCTGTGTCTCGATTGGATATGTAAATGAATTATAATACTAAGAAATAATTTTATTTTATTAGATTATGTGTTATATATTGGATAATTCGCTTCCAGTCCGACAAACTTGCAGGTTGTGTAGGGGTACAGAGATGATTCAGAATCACATAGGAATGTAAGGTCGTAAATACCGCAGTTGAGCTATGGTGCAAAGAAGCAGAGAAAGAAAAGACTGAAACAGCAGCACATTAACGAGACAAAAAGATTTTATTCAAAGGTTGTACTGTAAAAGGTATTCGAATTAGAACCAGCAGTCGTTTGGCAGGCCTGGTATGGTAAGAAGTCGCAAATGATGACTTCCAGCAGAAACAAAGGTTCACGGAACCTTCTATTCGCCGCCATCTACCACAAGACAGACGGGAGGAATCTTCCAGAACCTAAGGAATTCCATTCAGCGCCGATGTCAGACGACTTCTGGTCGTAATTTGGAACACATGTTGTAGTAAATATTTAAATAAAATGTTTTATGGTCCACTAAGATGTGTTGCTGGTTCTATTCTTTTTCTACACTTTTTTGCACCATAGCTCGTAACTACGGTATTTGCGATCTTGCATTCCTATCTGATTCCGATTCGTCTCTGTACCCCCTATACACCCTGCAAGTTTGTCGGTTTGATAGCGATTCACCCAGTATATGTTAAATACACTGGTATCCAAAAGTAAAGGAACAACATGTTTTTCGAAGCTCACAGTAAAAAAATGACAGTAACAAAGGAATTTATAGTTTATGTAAATGATAAAAACAAACTTCATACAAATTTATGCAAAAACAATAGCTGCCACTTTTTTTTAATAGGAAAGAACAGATATATATGAGTGAGAGAAAAATATGCATATACCAGACTTTTGTAATTAATCGTGTAACTTTTGTTGATTTATAACTTTTGTTAGCAGATTTGTTGACAATAGGCAGTGGGGTCTCGCGCTGTGGGAGAGAAGCTGTTTGCCCTATTAGTTAAGGTGGAGGGCGGTCAGATGGAGGGAAGTGGGGTTGTCACAGGCTGATGCTGCTAGGCGTCTTAATGCGTCTCGAAGTGTGGTCCACCGTCTCTGGAATCAATATCAAACCGAAGCATCTGTGTCCAGAAGACATGTTCCAGGCCGACCACGAGCTACAACACCTGCAGGAGACCGTTTTATTACTCTTTCGGCCCGAAGAAGGATTTCTGTGCCGCAACTTGTTGCAGACCGCTCTGTAGCATCAGGGATAGGAATATACGCTATCACGGTTCAAAGGCGTCTTCACAATTCAGGTCTCTATGCAAGGCGACCAGTTGCGTTTGTACCCCTTAACAGACGACAGAGAAGGGCCCGATTATCTTGGACAAGAGAACACGTTTCCTGGACCAGACAGCGATGGCTTCTGTACTTTTTACAGACGAGTCCATATTCACTCTGGATAGCGATTCAGGACGACTGCTTGTCTGGAGGAAACAAAGCACCAGATATCATCGATCCAACACTGTTGAAAGACACAGTTACCGAGGTGGTGGAATAATGGTTCGGGCAGGGATCTCATTCGGTGGTCATACTGAACTGCTTGTGTTCCAGGGAGGACCTCTAACTGATGTGAGATATCGGGATGGGATCCTTGATCCATATGTCCACCGTATTTCGGTGCAATTGGCAATGATTTCATTCTGATGGGGATGATAATGCACGACATCACCGAGCTGTAATTGTTGAGGAATATGTTGAGGGTCTTGGTTTGGAGTGAATGGAATCGCCAGTTTGATCTCTAGACTTAAATCCGATAAAGCACTTTTGGAACTACCTTGGTAGACAGGTTACTGCTTTAAGTCCCCCTTCAAGGTATTTAGGAGAGCTGGAACAAAGCTCACTCCATGTCTGGTCTTCGCTTCCCATTTTGGTAGTCTTGCAGTCAATACATAACTGTTTTGTGCACATGTCAAACAAATTTGGTGTTTCTACATTCATTCATTTGCAAATAAGGCGTAAAAAACCGGTTATTCCCTAACTTTTGGAGGCCAGTGTACATCATTCTTTTCATATTGATTTACATGCATTTATTAAAAATATTCTTGAAAAAAAAATGTATATGTGATATTTTTTTCTTATCTGATTTACAATGTCAGTGTGATCTAATGATCTCATCTGACAATATTTATATAACACATGTTGCTCGGGCCTTCAAATTCTTCTTTCATATACTCTCATGTCCATAAATTAAGGTTAATGAAGTTCAGGTAAAGAAAGAGACAGAAGCAAAACAAATTTGACTTATTTGTAAAGTCTGTTTATTAAACATAAGGTAAAGAGCAAAAAAAGATGCTATATGTTTGATATAATTAATAAAAATTGCGATTTTCACTCCTTGGAGCAAATTTCAAAAAAGAACGTATTTACAAAAACAGTATAACATGTGTAGTATGATGTTTAATACGGAGTATGTCTCCCGGACGATGCAATACAGACCTTACAACGCCTACTCATGCTGAGTATCAAATTATCAATCTGATCTTGGGAAAAATTATACCACTCATTCAAGCAAAGCCATCCGAAGTTCCGGTAGACAGGTGGGAGGGGGTTGACGGGCTGCAATACGTCGACCAAGCATATCCCACACATGCTCTATTGGATTCAAGTTCGGTGATTATGCTGGCCAATCCATATGGGTGATATCCTCCGATTGAAGGCATTCGTCTACAATGTTTGCACGGCGAGGACGGGCGTTGTCATCCATAAACAGAAATTCAGCTTCCATGGCGCCCTAAATAAACGTACATGTTGTTCCAGAATGACATCCCGATAGATGGGGCCTGTCATCGTTACACTCTGAACATGCAGGTCAGTTCTGGAACCAAGAATAATTCTTCCCCAAACGAGCCATCCTGCACCACCGTAACGGTGTTGTTCAATGGTGTTCTCTTGGTGGAAACGTGTACCTGGCGCTCTCCATATGAAAGTCCGATGAGAATCAGACTGCAAACTAAACCTGGACTCGTCGGAAAACATCACACAATACCACTGTTGCGGTGTCCACAATGCTCTCTACTCCAGGTTAATCGCAGGCGACAGTGAGTTGCGGTAAGGGGAACACATCTGACAGGCCTACCAGCCTATAGACCAATGTGCGCTAAGCTTCTGTACACGGTCTGCCTTGAAACTGTCGTACCGGTAGCTGAATAGAGCTGACGAGATAGGTCTGATGCTGTGCTCTGTCTGTTTCTTTTGGCAGTAACTGCCCGGTCTTCATTCGGCGTTGTAACTCGGGGGCGACTTGTGCTGTAACATCTATTTACATGACCATCATCTTGGAATCGTAGCCAAAGCCTGGAGATGACACTCTGGGCGATTCCAAGTTCCTCGGATACTTCCAGCTGGGTACGTCCACATTCCAGACGTCCGATAATTCTACCACGTAAAAAATCATCCAAATACTTCCTATGTGCCATAACTATGCGGTTATTGCACTGAAAGGCTTTTAAAGCGCTTGTGAACAATTTTACTTCTTCGCCACCATTCCTTATATACACCTTTCTTACACTCTCGTCATTGTGGACGTACTATCCGTGCCATCTGGTGGTTTCCTGTAATTTGCATATTTTTCTTCAAGATGTGTGATAATTCTACAGGTGAAATTTTTATTTTAGAGTTCAATTTCTGTGTGATTCTGAATTATCCTTAATTTATGTACATGAGTGTAGTGTAATTCTGATGAAATATAACTGACTTCAGCCAGTAAAAAAAGCCTCAGATTTGATTTTTATAAAAATATTTTTCCAAATTTAAAAAAATATATATATCAGGGTTTGTGAATTAAATCTTCAAAGAGGGAAAAATATTTTTCGAACAGAACCTGTACTTAATGTATCCGATTACGAGAGAAATATTTTTTTTTAAAGTTATATGTGGAATTTTCTTCTTTTTTGATGGGTTTTAGATTTGTTTAGTAAATTATGCAGAGAGAATGTTAGAAAGGTAAAATAATCAATATCAAAAGGGGAAAAAGTATTGAAAATTTATGAAAAATTATAAAAAGGACGCCCAAGCTGAACAAAATGTTTATAAGTACGAATGTTTCATTTTTTAACATTTATACTTTACTTATTATTTATTTTATAAATTACCGAAGGGATAAAATATATTTTAGAATTTTATAAAAAAATAAAAGTTTATCCTAGTCACACTATACAAAATAAAATCGCTAAAAAACTTTTGTTATATTTATATAAGCAGTTACAAACTTTTTTTTTTCGTAAAAATGTAGTGATTTTTTTATAAAAATTCACCAGATGGTACTTATACTATTATTTTGTACGAAATAATCAAAAAATTTCAATTCATTGCTTCAAAAGTATTTTAAAAATCCTTGTTCCCGGTTTAAATTCTCCGAAAAAACGCAATTTGTGCGAAACGCCTTTTAAAGTCTGTAATTTCATGCTGAAAATGGCCTCCACACTTAACAAAACAGTTGTAAATGTACTTTTAAACAGAAACTGAGATACTTAGTACTTTTATAAACCAAAACATTGAACACAAATCATGAAACGCTTTTGTACATTTTTGACGAAATACACGATTTTAAGGTATTTTATTTCTGTATTGGTCCAGATTTTCTTTTAGTATTCGTAAGTGTAATGAAAAATCATTAGAACTTTTAGAGTGAGCACAAAAGTTTTTTTTTGTGTCTAAAAAAAGGGTTCTGTAGTACAGATGAGTAATACATTCAATAATATAAAATTAGAAAATAATTTCTCTTGATTGATATTATAGACTACTTTTATTTATGACTAATTGCAGAAATTTTATATTCCTTTATTTGTCTACATTAAAGTTAAAATATTCCATACAAGCTGCCATATTTAATCCAAAAAATAAGTATATTTAATTCAATATTCGAATTTATAAAAGACACAAATTAATCAATTTTTCCAAACAAACAAAACAAAATGTATTTTAAATACTGATAATTCTATTTTGTAAAGGGTTAAAACTTAATTGACTGATAATAGATCAGCATGAGAGAAAACTTGAATTCTCAAAACTTTTACCGAAATTGAAATTTTAATTGAAAGAGATCGCGAAACTGTGTTTTATCATTTTAAAATAATCTAATATTTTTTAAGTAAATACGAGAAAGAGCACATTAAATTCATAAACCGAAAATTCTCCAGAAAATATTCCACAAAAATAATTTTAATAACGCGTTTCAAGAAAGAAAAAAGAAGAAAAAAATTACACTGGAACTTATCTTTTTAAATGTCACCCAAAATCAACAAAACACCGGAACGAATAGAAAAAGAAGAATGCCATGCATATACCAAAAATAAAAACATACTCTCGAACCAAAAAGAAGCAACCCAAGCGATCAGATTAACTCGGCTGTAATTAATCGCATTAATAACTTCTAATTAAAGACGAGTTACGCGTAAAAATGAAAATTCTCTTCCCGATTTACACGTGTGATGGCTGGAACGTTTTCGAACGAAAGAGGGTAGGGGAAGGGGGAAGGGTTAGGGGCAAAAAAAAAAATAGCAAGCGAATTCGTCATCCGCGTGATCCAGTTATACAAATCGTTTGCAATTAAAAGCTATTTTAAAAAGCTATCTGCGAACGAGGTTAGCGATTTCGCGCGGGTATAGTATTTTCTCTCGATTGTCGCTTGCCTTTGTTCGAATTTGGAACTCGTTTCCCCAGCATTTTGTAATATCAGCTCGAAAATCCTTTTCAGAAGCAGCATTTGTATGGATCAATTACCTAAGTCTTTTCTTCCATTTCCTTTTCAATTTTGATTGCTTCGAAGAGTTTCGGTGGCTTCAAAAGGCTAATGTTTTACGCTCGGCAGTTCGCAAGGAATTTATTTCTGCAGATACTTTTGCAGAAAAGAAAATCCCTTTCGGAGCGGGTTTTAGGGGGAATGAAGTTCCGTTCTTTCTAATTAGTTGAGATTTTCACAGAACGAATCCGTCTTTTACCATGTAAGATTTCGTAGTGTGTTTATTTTACGCAGATAAGTTTTTAGGGGAAAAAATAAAGAACTCTAAATATATACACTGAATGAGTGCGTGAGAGACAGAATGTATTTTGATAAGTTGAAAGTAAAAAGCTTAGAATATTCTAATTATATTGAAAACATTAATTAAATTAAAGCAACATAGATTTTTCGAAAATAAGTTTCGACTAAAGAAGTATTACTATTATGTTCTTAATTTATAAGTGATAGGACTTTTCAGTATTTCCTGTTCCTTATTCAATTACATTTTAGAGAAATATATTTTTGCTATCAGGGGCTTATATTTATATTTGATTCTTAAAATGATTGTAAAAGACTTGTTTCATTAAATATCGGGGAATTCTAAGACTTAATTAAAAATTTTCTTGATTTATACATGGAATATAGCATTTTAATCAGACAGAACTGAAATGTTTGTATTGTTGAAGTAATTTTGATAACATCTGAGGTAATTTATATTACGCGTAAATTTCTTGAGACTCACATTTATATTTCTTTTTTCTCCCATTCAAATGGTAGATTTCATTATCCTTTTATTTCTTAACATGTAATCCTTTTGATTTTAGGGCTGTTATTTTCTTTACCAGAAACAGTCGAATTTTATATTACATTTTATTTTCAGTCTCAAAATAATTATTTTTTTTTTCTTTTGCAGTGTTTTTTGAGGTTCCTGGAAATTGTTTTTGCTTTGTGTCCTTTCGCTTACGAATTTAAAAAATGAGTTCCTTTAGTTATTTGAGAGAAGTTTTAAATTAAGCGTTCTTAATGGCATCACATTAGATTTAGAATCTCCTTTTTGATTAAAATTTAACCTAAATACACATTTCCCCCGACTTTTTCTTCTAAGCGAAACTACACTCAGATGCCACAGCCCATCAAGGTCAAGGCCTAATGTGCCCGTCTCGGGTTTCATGATAAAAGGCACTGACTCGTATGAGCAGATGCTCCGTCTAACGCAAAACCCTCATAGTTTAGTTCCCAAGTATGCTTGGTACTCATTTATCGACCCACTGAAAGGAATAAAGGCTAAGTCGATCTTGTCCAGCTCCTAGTTTGAACCTCGGACCTGTGGCATGGAAGCGCTCCTTCACTACTATGTCGCCATTTTTTCTTTTTCCAGCTTCTGTAATGTTTAGTAGCCGAGTGGTGTTAGTTAGGAACCAGTGGTCAGCGTTGCTTCTGTTGATTCGCGGATTTGAGTCATGCATGCATTGCAGATCCGTACGCGGAGCTGTTGATTCATGTTAAATCTACAGAGGCTGAAAGTTGTTCCGTTAGGGTGGCGTAACTGGAGAATGGAGTGTCAGCTTATGTGTCATCCCAGTCACTTAGCTTAGGTTCAAAATTCAAGATCAGTCACCAATAGCACCCGTGTAGCTTTAGAAAGTGACGTAAATAAAAAAAAATCATATAATTGATTGGGTGAAAACGCTTAGCACCCGAGCTGCCGTTGACGACTATCCACCAATAGGAAGAATTACTCTGAAGTACAGCACTGAATCTCTTTAACGACTTAACATCGCAATAGGATGTTTAGCTGCAAGATAGTAGCCGGGTGAGAATGGGGAAGTATCGATCTGGAAGTGTCAACTCTGACCCCTGTTGGACACCATACAACTTGTTAACATGACGGAAATAGTTCAGGGTGCTATCATATATAATTCTGAATCACTTCTAAGGTATGCATTAAAAACCTACTGATGACCCGCAGTAGGCAGTTTATCAGCTGATTTTGTTAAGTTTCATTCATTGGCGGCAAAATAGTATTTTCCAGCAGAACCACGTGTAACAGAACAGGAAATACATTAGCAGATAAACCTTGCTACATGTGCAGTTGTTTCCATGCTACTGACCTGCAATGTCTTTTGATATCTTTTCGATCGAGCATATCCTGGCATTGTTGGACATCACTCATCTGTTGAAACATGTGCTAAATCGGAGGAGAAACTGTGCAGAATTGCTGAGAGCATGCAGGCTTCCATCCTTCAGGACACCATCCTCAAGCTAATTACTTATATGCCTGTAGAACTGATGCTTGCACAAGCACAAGAGTTGATGGCACTACCAATTGATTCGTCTGTATTTGAATCGTACAATCGTACTATTAAAATTATTTTCTTGGAACTAAAACCATTTATTTGCATATGCATGCCTTGTCTTTAAATCTAGTTTAATCACATTCTATCTACTGTTTCCTGGCATTACTTGTTTTATACAAAACATGTGGCATGGCATGCTAAAGAACGGACTATATTCTTCTTTGGGTATCTCTAGATATGTCCCTGCTGTCTTAAGGTGTCATCAAAGCCTTAGGTGACCTTAGGCTGGCCACTGCCTTTCTTACAACCTAAAGCTGAACTACATTACTTTGATGTAATTTGTCTTCAAACTCGCAGAAAGCTATTTTGATATATATAGCCTAAATGTTTCACCTTTCCATAATACACATTTGGGGCATAATAATAAGAAACTTGCAGCAATCCCACATAGTATGTGATGGAACTGCAGATAATTTTACAGAATTTCTGCTGATTATTCAGATTTGAATTACAGATAATTTAGATTTCTTCTGAAAAAGAGTTGAACTTTTTTTCTTTCAAAGTTTACTCGTACAAAATGAGTTCTGGAAGTAGAATAGCTTGCATTTTTGAAGAATAATATGCAGAAAAATATTACTACTAATGCAGTCTTTTTTTAATGTTACAAGCCTTTTCTGAAATTAAGATACCATGAAATTAAGATAGAGCCATAAACTCATATATGCTAAATTTTTGATTAATTTTTTTCAACATTTAGTTTTCATTATCTTTGTCTGTGGTTCTTGCCGAAACTGTTTGAATTCATCATATTTTCATTAATTCCATGGAAGGAATTCTTGCTTCATTTTCCTTAATGTAAATCACTTGTTCACGGTAGTGGAATGGCATCAATCACAAACTTGCGACCAAAATTGTATTATTAAATTGACGTCATTAAAGACCCTCCTTGTAGAGGAGCTGATGTACACTAAATCTTTCGAGACTCAAAACCAAAACATTGGGTGAGGAAGTTTGATGAGTGGGGTGTCAGGTTAGGTACAGTCCTTGTCAATTGACTGTGGTTCAAAATTACGAGACTCTTTGCTAACTGCCAGCGTGTAATTTCAAAGTGTGAGGGTAATAAATAATCAGTTGCCGTAAAAAGTACTGTAATAAAATTTAAAATGTTTATTTTATATTTCATTTTATTTTAATGCTGATTATTTGAGAGAGAAGTTATAGAATCTCACTTTATATGGGCATTCGTAAACTAAAAAGAATCATTTTTTTTCTTTCAAAAAAAGACATTTAAGATAAATTCTTTTTTTTTTCCTTAACTTGATACTGATTTATTATTCCACAGAATATAGTCTTTTAAAAAATTTAAAAGGTATATTTTTCAGTTTAACATAAATTTCACCTTTGATGTCTGTCTGTTCGATATACGATTGAAATGTTTTTTCTTACAACTTTTTGAAAAAATGGAGTAATTTAGGCACCTATATTGTTCTTGTGTGTCTTGTCTCATTAGAAAATTGACATATAATAAAAAATGCATCTTAATTCCACTGTAAATTTACACATGTAGGTAGATAGGCCTGTCAAAATATTAGTTACATTCCTTCGTGCTTGTTTTCGTTGACAGTTTCTTTTAATAAAAAGTTTTGGTGACATTTCAGAAATTTATATACAACGAAAAGCCTAAGCAATATGAACAACTGCTCAATAACACGTTGCACCCCTTTTTGTCTGAAAAACAGCTGAAGTTTGCATGGATACCACAAGTTCTTGGTAGATGACGGGAGACAAGTTGTACCATTTGCATATAAACAGTGGTTGCATAAGTCTAATATTTTCCGACATGAAGGTATTTGATCTCTGAGCTGTCGTTCTGTGAAAACCCAAATAAGCCCCATCAGATTAAGATTCGCCGAGTTAAGTGGCCAGGATATTAAACAGAATTCTACTTTATGCTCTTCGAACCCTTCTAACACAATGCTAACCTTTTGATATGAGACGCTGTCCTGTTAAAAGATTCCATTTCCAGTTGAGAAGATAGAAGCCATATAAGAGTGCAACTGATCCGCAATTATGCTCAGATCATAAACAACTTTCACGATCCCTTCTACCAGAACTAACATTCACAGAGTCACTAATGATGACGTTCTCCAAAGCATAATACCGCCATCACCAGTCTGTGTACATGGAGGAAACAACTGTTCAATTGTAAAAGACAGCGCACCGTTACACAACCATCAATGCGATGGAAGCTAAATTGTGATTCATCCGACCAGAAAACTTTCTTACACTTATTTCTGGTCAAGTGTTGATGTTTCTGAGCCCACTCTAAGCGTAACTGGCAATGACGCTTGGCCATTGCCACTTCCTATAGTGTCCTCTGAGCTGCGTGTTCTGAAAAATTGTACTTGAACCTGTGCATCATATTAAACTGTCAACTAACACATTGTCTGGAACCAATTTTGCTCTACTAAGCTGGAAAATTTTAGACGTCTGTACGATACGTAGACGTCTAACAGCTAAGCGTCTACTTCTGATTTCACCTTTGCTTATCCCCTTTGTACAAATATGCAAAATAGCAGAACACGAACAAACTATTATCCATGCTGTTTCGGTGATACTTGCTCCTAGTCTGCGGACTATTACAATCTGCCTTTTTTCAAATTTGTTTAGACCAGTTTCCTTCACCCTCACTCGTAAACGGAAGGGCAAGAATAATAGCTTACCTTCTCCAGTAGGACTTCAAAATACCATTCTCTCTTAATCACGCGTCTTCCCCATATTCCAGACAAGTTCATTGAAACATGTGGAAGTGTTTATAATATATTGGCTCCACGGTGTATATCGTATGACGTAGAGGGTTTCAGCCAATATTTTAAGTTTGCCTGATGATCAGCCATAAGCATGTTTCGGCAATTGCAAATGGTATCAAATTTAGAAATAAAGGCAGTGATTTTTAAGTGAGTGAAAGAGTGTAAATACACTGAAATTGATCGGCAATTGTATGCCGTATGATGAAGATGCAATGTTTCACCAAGAAATCGTGAGGAAGTGAAACATGTTTTAATGTGGATGACACTGAGAGTGCAAAAGAAGATCACCAACTTTGACAAGTTCTAAGATCACTTATTGCATAAACAAATGCAATTTTGTAAAAAGACGCATAGCAATAGATGAAATCTCAATTGAACTGTATATTTCTCACGAAGTCATGATATCACACATGGCAACCATTATATTTATTTGTCTGTTTATATAAGATTTATCAATTTGCAACCTCAGCAAATAATGCTCGCCATGTTCTCGATCTTATTCAAATATTTGAAACGAGAAAGTTATTTTTGACCCAAACATATGGCAAAAAGAAAGTCAAATTAAGAAGGACTTCGCGTGATGTACATGACAACCTAACCAGCGTCCGTACAATTCTTAATAATTTTAGGTTTATTTCAATAATTTCTTGAACTTTTTATTACAAACAAATAATTGTAATGAATCAAACGATTGATAAGATTCTCTAAAATTTTTGTTCGAGTTGAACAGAAGTGTTCTAATGTATAGCATACTTTTGGAAATTAAGTTTATTATTGGTTAAAGCAGAGGTATTTGAAAAGAGATCACACATGTATTACTAGAGAGCCTTACTGATTTGAATTTTTACAGACTTTCATTTGAAAATAATACCTAATACAAAGATAAACTGACAAGAACTTTTCATGGAAAACAAAAATCATTATATGTATCTGAAGAAAAATACGAATTCTAAACATTATTTTTGTGAAATAAAATGAATATATTATATTCTACGTTAAATTCCAGAATAAATTTTAATGGTAGTAACGTGATTTAGTTATATACCTCAGAATTAAAATCTCTTATTTATCTAGAATATATAAACAAGCAATGTTTTTGAACAAATCCCACGAGAGAGAATGAACAAAACACAACTGTAACATTATCAAAATTTTGTGAAATCAAGATAATTTTAATATTTTTTTTAATTTACTGAATAACTTTTAACAAACAAATTATATTGGCAAATATTTATTTGTTCATGTATATATACATACACACATATATCTATACAACATTGTGTGATAATCATTAATTAGAGGGATAAACAACACAACATTAGAATTGATTTTCATTTTAAGTGGTGTTTATTTCATTTTCTAAAACATATTGTTAAGTAGATTAGGTTCGTGGATTTTATGCTATCATTCTCAAAGAACAAAGCAGTTCTTTCAGAGCGATGAAAATTTATTGAGTAAAAACAATCCTTCAAATACAGGAAACAGCAATAAAATTTGCACAATAAATCCCAGAAGGTTTTCGCACCTTCTACAGGGCTCAGATACATCTATCAGAGTCTAAAAACAGAAGTAGTTATGTTAAAGATTAACGTAAAGCAACCCGTGCTCTTCAACACTCGAAGTATTGCTAACTCAGATTAAGCGAGCAGCTCTGATCATGATATTCTGGGGCGACTACCTTCTAGTTTTCTCTAAAAAAAATTCTCTAACGTCATAGATCGTGATGTTATAGATTTCTCCAGTAATTTCCAGATGCATCAATATGGTCGCCACTATGGTCACCGACTTGGCAAATTTGATCGCCATAAATGATGCCAACTTGGTTGCATCGCCAAAATTTTGCCACGTTTCAATTGAATCGAAGTTATAATGTAAGGGATGGAGTTGCTGGCGATTATAATTTTTAAGTAATATTAATAAACTAAACATCCAGATATAAATAATTTATACCATTTAAAGATAAAAATAAATATTGATTACACCAAATTCATTACAATTTCAATGAAAGAAAAACGACAACAATAAGTTACTGAGAGATAGAAAGATAAACAAAACTATCAAGTTTATGTAAGACTGGGTTATCTTTTAGAAATTTAATGCTTTATATTAATGGAATATTTTCCGTATAACTAACCCAATTAACAGTGTGCTATATAATAAACACACGTCCTAAATGACCCAGATGGCTCGTATGTGTAACATTAAATGGTACCTTTGCTACAATGTCTCAAAACTCAACTCAGTACAGTATAATGATAAATGTGTACTGTATAGATATTAATCTGTCTCGATTCTCACTCTAAAAGGTAAGTAATCTGCATGTATAGTCTCTATGAGAATCTAACATCCACGGCAGCTTTTATCAGTATTATTGATTTATAAAATTTAAGCAGTTATCTGTTAAAAATGAGGAATGGTAACTATTGTACATATTTTCATTTGAAAATAATTCTTGTGATACAATTGCATTTAGTTGCGTAAGATATTATTGATTTATAAGCATTATTTTGATTGTGTGATATATTTTGTAAATGTAAATTTATATATTGTATATAAATGTAACAAAATTCACTTAAATTTTTCCTCAAGGGATTTTAGTTTATAAAGGTTTTAAGCCCTCCAAGATTTCGCATGATGATTAATTTTTGGTTTACTTTCCTAACTGGAAATAATCTCACCTTTAACCCCCCTCCCCGAAAAAAAACAACTAAAACGTTAATGTTTTTAAAGCAGGATAAGTCAGTCTTGCATCAACCACGTAGATCAATCAGAAAAGTCTTTTCAGAAAATTATATGATTCTAACAGCTCCCTCTGTTGACTAAAACTATAAACGGCTGAGATCTCAGCAGCATGGTAAGAATGCTTTAGTGCGTCATTATCATTGATACGTCTCGGTGTGTTGTGTTTTGTCACTGTTTGTTTTTCTGTGATTTTTGTGACGTCATTATATGTTTGAGTAACATAAATGGGAATTTTAAAAATACAAAGCCCCCTGATCTTTCAACGACTGCAACAAATTAAATAGTTTCAACCCGAAGAATGTTTTAATCAAAGTCTGTAAATTTTACATTTACTCACTCACACGCGTGTTTGTTGTTTTATTAATATCATTATTTTTTCTAGATAGCTAATTTTCTCACTTAGGTATTTATAGATTCCGTTTTCCTTGACATTTTTTATTTTATATTTTGTATTAGTAAATTTGTTTTAGTATTTTTAATGCAAATACTAGAATTTTTTGTACTTGTTTTAGGATTACTATCTTTAGTATTAATGGAATATTATTGTTTTCCTTGGAGTACACAGCGATAGAGTCAAATACATATGAAGGTTGACTGTCCTGAAGACTATGTTTAACTCTAAAATCTTTGTCCTCCCTAAGACTAAAAGTTTGCTAGTATGTTATCAAGGCTATCTTATTTTGACCTACATTTTCTTGTTATACTTCTATTTATTGCTTTGCTTTTTAGATTTATTCAAAATTAGTATATGATAATTGATTGTATGTATATATATATATATATATTATATATAAAGCTACATAATAGCAAGATCTATAAAATACCAGAATACCATTTATCAAATTTCAAGCATATATAGGCGCTATGCAGACACATAATATGTGAGAATATATAATAAAAAAATCTCTACAAGAGAGAGATGAATTAACATGATTAAAACTGAAAGAATTGTAATTGCAAGATAATCAGACAACAGAATTTAAAAAGAAATATGAAAAATTAAAATAATAGAGATAAATATAAAAAATATATAAGAATGGATGCTACAGTATTATCAACATTGCTGACTTAGGACAGCTTATATTTAAAAAAAAATATGTAAAAGTGGGGTTGAACATGTTTTGTGGCCAGCCAACCTTCCCCCTTTCTGTTAATAATACTGAGCAAAAACCTATTGAAAATAACGGATAGAAAATCTAAATCCCTTACGAGAAAAATAACTTACCGAAAATTGCATACATAAATGCATAGCCCTCGCTAAATCTGAGTACAATAAACAAGTTATTACCAGATTCTGGACCCAAATGCATATTCAAAGCAAAGCAATGGCTGAAAAGTAGCACTAAACAAAAGTATGAAACGAATAAAAATAATAAATGAAAAATTGTAAACAAACTACCATCGTCTTAGATTGTTATATACTTTGGTTGTCTTATGTTGATAATACTGTGTAGCATCCATTCATTTATATTTTTTATTTTATCTCTATTATTTTAATTTTCATATTTCTTTTTAAATTCTGTTGTCTGATTATCTTGAAATTTCAATTCTTTTCAGTTTTAATCATGTTGATTCATCTCTCTCTTGTAGAGATTTTTTATTATATATATACACTGCTGGCCACCGTAAATGCAATACCCTGAAGCACGCAAATAACATGAAATTCACAACATGCATTAGCGAAGGTGAGATATGCAAATGATTAGAATTTCAGCGCAGACACACATCACGCACGCCTGTGGCGACACCTCAAAGCGTTATTGAAGGCTTGGAGATTTCGACGATTTCAAGTTCGGCAATTGTTTGTTTTTGCGGTTTTTTAAAAAAACGATCAGTTATGTCTCGTAGAAAACAGCGATCAGCTTTTGATCAAGTATCCGAGTTCAACAGAGGAAGGATAATGGCCTACCGAGATTGTGAATTATCTTTCAGGGAAATCGGTAGTCGTGTTGGACGAAACCAAACAACTCTAATGCGGATATGTGACCGTTGGATGCAGGAGAGTATGTTGGACTGACGTGGTCGATCACATCCACCACAGTGCACCACTTCACGTGAGGATAGGCAAATTGTACGCATCTCAGTGACGGATCGCTCAGTCACATCACGTACCATAGCACAGCACATTGAGTGTGTAACGCATCATTCAGTGTCTGCGCGTACCATTCGACGCCGTTTACAGCAGAGTAGTCTGTTCGCAAGACGTCCATTATTTGGTCTACCCTTGACGCAGAACCACAGACGTCTCCGCCGCCAATGGTGCGATGAAAGAAGGATGTGGGTGGCAGAATGGAATGAAGATATCTTTACTGACGAGTCATGCATCTGTCTGCAACACCACGATGGTCGGATGAGACACCATGGAGAGAGAATGCTGAACAGATGTGTTATGTACCGCCACACTGGTCCTGCACTGGGTATTATGGTATGGGGTATTGGATATCACTCTCACACTCCTCTAGTACGCATGCTGGTACTTTAAACAGCCAGCGCTACATCTCTGAGGTGTAGGAACCAGTTGTCTTTCCTTACCTTCAGGGCTTGGCCACAGCCATATTTCAACAGGATAATGCGCGACCACTCGTGGCACGCATTGTCCAAAGGATCTTCGTCAATGACCACATTGAATTGTTTCCCTGGCCGGCTCTCTTTCCTGATCTTTCGCCGATAGAAAACATGTGGTCCATGGTTGCTCAACGATTGACCCAGATTACACCACCATCTGCCACTCCACATCATTTTTGACAACGTGTGGAAACTGCTTGGTCTGCTGTAACCTAAGAACACATCCAAAGTCTCTTTGAATCAATACCGAGGCGTGTGGCAGCGGTGATCTCCAACAATAGCGGTTACTCTGGCTACTGATTCTGGCAGGAACTACACTTCACAGAAGTCTATAAATTTAATCATTTGATACTTGGTCAACATGTTATCTATAAAATAAATTTTGTTGTGCTTTCTCTTGTCTTTCTTGGTGTTGCATTTACGGTGCCCAGCAGTGTATATATATATACAGGGTGCCAGGCCTTAATGTGACCCAATAGCTAATTCCCGAACCACTAGGTTTAGATATACACTTCCAATTTGAAAAATGTTTTAAAAAAGGTAAAGAATGTTCTTACGTGCTTTTCGAACCAAAAAAAAAACCATTTACAAAAAAATTACAAAAATTAAATTTTTATACGGTCCCCAGGTCCTATTACTTGTATTTAGGAAAAGATGCAGTACAAAAAAACAAAGTAAACACAAAAAGTTTCATTTTATTACGATAAAAACTGACCGAGTTATGCCTAAACAAATTTCAAGCATCGAGTTGCTCAGAAAAGGGGGTCGTATATAAATTGAGTTTAGAGAACAGTAATTCACTATCTACAGAAAGAGCAAAAGAAAAACATCATAATAATATTGAAACATCGTAGTAAACATCATAGATTGACAATTTGTATTGCTGTATGGCAAACAATAAAAGTTAAATTAAAGAAATACAACTTGTACTGAAAAGATTAAAACAGCTTGTTTTAACAAATAGCAGCAAAATAATACAGGATTTGTCGTTCAAATTATAGCAAAATGTGGAATGATGCGCCAATCATGAATCAGGGGCTTTATTATATCAGAATGACCAAATTAACTTAAATAATGGTGAAGGCACGAGGTGTGGCATGAGACAAGGGAATACGTCTATGACACCTCCCAGTTTTATAGAAGAGTTGAACAGCACGGGCAATTGTACAATAAGATGGATGTCTTCGAGTGGGAAATTTAATTGCATAAAGTCTTGCTGCCTCTCTCTTATTTCGATTACACTGCCCATACAACAGTACCATTTCGCAGTATTTTTCATTTGTATACATCTCGCTCTCCCGTACTAGAATTCGTAATATTAGAATACGACTGTATGCAATTGCAAGCGACTACACAACAGATTTTTACCGTTCGTCATGATCAGCAAAAACGCAGCAAATCAGACTGAAGCCGCAGCATATAAGTCTATTTTTTTGGAACTGCTTTTAAAATATTTTCTTCGTCCAAAATATTTTATTTTTTCTATGTTTTACACGTGCACAGAATAAATTTTATTTGTTAAGTACTCAATTATTGTGTATTATTAACGCATGCTTTTAAATTGAAAAAGGGTTTACATAAAAGTGACGTGCAAGAGCGAAAGTTTCCTGGCAGAGTTCCAACTAATTTCACTTTGGAGACGTCCCCTTACTAGCTTCTTGAAAACAGCCGAGAAAATGGATAAAATATATGTTTTTTAAAGTTCCATAACTCGGCCAGTTTTTATTGTAATAAAATGAAACTTTTTGTGTTTACTTTGTTTTTGTGTACTGCATCTTTTCCTAAATATAAGAGATAGGACCTGGGGACCGTATAAAAAATTAATTTTTGTAATTTTTTTCTAAATGGGTTTTTTTGGTTCGAAAAGCACGTAAAAACATTCTTTACCTGTTTTAAAACATTTTTCAAATTGGAAGTGCATATCTAAACCGAACGGTTCGGGAATTAGCTATTGGGTCACATTAAGGCTGGACACCCTGTATATATATATATATATATATATAACTGAACTCAGTGGTGAAACAACCCATCAGGGCCAAGGCTTACTGTGCCTATCGCAATTTACGGGAACTTAGGCGCTGGGTAAATGCTCAGTTGTTGTGGTCAAGTGGTCAATCTGACGGAAACTCCGAGTGTTCAGCTCCCAAACAAGAGCTTGGCACTCATTTATCGTCCCTTTGAAAGGATGAAAGGCTGAGTCAGCCTTACACAGCTCTGGATTTGATCCCCGAACCTGCGGCATGGAAGTGTTATACACAACCACTCAGCTACTGGGTTACTCCTCTTAAGTCTAACGTTTTCTCTAAACTTTTATGAAAATAAATTACGAATTGAAGTAAGCATCTTCTTATTTTTGAAAAGAGCGATTAAACTTTTAAGTAGTCTTGAAGAGAGATTAAAGTTGACATTAAATGAATTGAGCTTTGGCCAGGTGCAGAGAAAATATTTTTCTTTCTTTTATATAGAAATTGAAATGAAATGTAAGAATACCGCATTTTTTTTTATATAGATTTAAACATCTCATTAAATTGTAGCTGTAACATTCGACTTTTTCTTCAAGTTATAATTAGTTATCATATATTTTCTCGAAATAAAAGTCTTGAAGCTTTATTCAAATATATTTTACATAAAAAAAGTATTTTTTTTTAAAATTAATATTATAGTACTTTATTATGATATCCCAATATTTTAATAATTTACAGTGAAATATTACCTTTAAAATTCCTTGATTTTTCTTATTTTTGAAATTGTTGATTGTTAGTAATTAAATTTTTTATGTTCAGTATTTTACAGTTTATTTGCATGAAATTTAAAACTTCAACAAATATATGTTTTAATTTTAGTATTTGTAGCAATATGCAGTTCCTGTTTTATAATTATTGTCTTTAATATTAATGGAATCTTATTCCTCCGATATCTTTTTTTCTTGCAGCCCAGTAGTTCAGGCAAATGTAGGAGAAAGTTGACTGGCATTAAAATTATGTTTAAATAAATTTTCGTTTTTAAGTAATGGCTAGCTTGTTGCTTAGTTGGTTTGTCCCTGGCCTTGTATGCCTAAGATTGCGGTTTCGACCTTATAGTCCAAGTCAGTGGATTTTCATGATGCAAAAAATTGATGGCATCCATGTCATATGATTATGCGGCGTGTAAGTGATCCCTTGAGAGCCTGTTGGCTTAGGCCACTCGGCAAAATTAAATTTCTGAGTACGGTTTCGCATAGTCAAAGTGCCTCCCTCTAGGAAGGAAATTGGGTGTCAAAATTACTTGCAGCGATTGGTTTTCCCCCTATACGGTGCCTCACTAAAAAGAGATACCAGCTCTCGGGGAATGTACTAGGTCTTCAATGATAAGACACTAGTTCATAGCCCCATTAGAAAGTCTGAGATTTTGCTATTATACTCGTGAGACAATCTTATATTTATAATTTATACTCCCTCATTATATTACTATTTATAAAGTTGCATTATTAATTTTATAACAGTTTAGTATATGATTAAGTATATAGATAATCCATAAATTATTAAATTTATTTTATCTAATGGAACATATGCAGTTCCTGTTACTAACTTTTTTTACACTTCATTTACATATATTGTTCCCAAAATCTATTTTCACAATTTTTTTCCAAATTTCTTAAGATAACATCATTTCCTAGAAAACGACATTTTTTTTCTATTTATTTGTTTCACATCAGTAATCCATCAGCCGCGCACAAAATAATATTATCGTGGTTTCTAATACCTCTCATTACTTCCGATAACAACAACCCTTTTCTTAAAAACAGAATAAGAAAAAAAAGTCTGTTTGGGGGAAAAAAATAACCTCCAAAGTCATGTTTTGATAGAAAACATAACGAGATAATGTCTTTAGCTTAGAACACTGTCCGCATATCTTTTTCTTCATCTTTTATCTTTTCCCTCTTTTTTTTCCCCTTTAGCCTCCTTCGTTTCTTAACTCTTTATTTTTATCTTTAGTCAGAGACTATTAATGCATGCGGGAAATAATCCATCAGTTGTTTAACGGTCGCTCATTTGTTAGTTGCTGCTTCAATTTTTTCATACCCTCCAAGTTTCTATTAAGGATTTAATTTTATTTAATGCACAGAGGGGGAAAGAAACACAGATTGGATGAAAAAGGAGGAAAATTAATGACTGCTTAATTTGCCGGAGAGAGGTCGCGGTCGAACGGACTTGTCACGTGACCACGTGTTTTTGCTTCCGTTCTCTCCGGTCTTTTTCTGTTGCCTTCTAAACGAAAGTGATGTTCGTGGTTTTCCGGTTTTTCTAAATCGGAGGGAAAAAAATTATGTTGGTTTTCGAATTAGTTTGTGCATTAAGGCTTTGGAAGAAATTGTGTCGGGTAAATGCTTATAAATAATGTGAAGAATTTCATTAATGTATTACATAAAAAAAACCACGAGCAGAGTTTAATGTAATTCACTATATTCCGCTTTATGTGTAGTTATAAGTTATATATAGAAAAAAAAACAGGAAAAGTACATAAAAAATACACTAAATGCATTGTGTTCATATCATTCTTGGGAAATTATTTAACATATATAAGGAAAAATTATTTTTATTTCTTCATTTTTTTTCAATCTAGGAAAGGATTACCTAAAAGTGTAAATGAGAATAACTATTTTTATAAATGTAGATAATAAATGTAATAATTCACTTTCATTTTAATATAAATTAATTGGCCAGATATAATTATCATTTACGTTAAAGAGTTATTACTTTAGTTATAACTTTA